>RJWM01032980.1:0-21000 GCA_004363535.1 Dasyprocta punctata | reverse complement strand
CTCTGCCTTTATTTCATTCTTTTACTCTTTCCATGGGCTACAGTTCTCATTTTAGATTCTTCTTGGGTCCAGAGGACCCATCTCCCTCTTTTTTCCTTCTCTCTGTTATTATATTAGTTTATATTCCAGCATTTTGATGGTATATTCAGGGAGCCTCCCTGTCACGGTGTCATCTGGGCGCGGCCATCTTGGAGGACTCGGGTCTTCATTTCTTTATGAGAGCTTCCATGCCAGGCATAAACTAAATTTTGCTTTACTTCTTTTAATCTATTTTATGTCAATTTAACTTTTGGACCCCGTTGACAATCTTATGAGATAGGGTTTTTCTACCTTGACAACTGTGTCTTCTCAGGGTCTTTCAATGTTTAGATTTTCTTAACTGGATTTTGGTATTCCTTTCAATTGTATCTGCCTCATTTGTTTTTTCCTGCTTCATTTTGTATCATTTATACTCACAGGTTCAATTGTCATACCCTGGTGACCACATATATTTGTATATCTTGATCTTTATTTTTCCTGAGCTCTTTATAATTCATTTTCAAATATATTATCAACATTTCCACGTGGGTGTTTCACACATAACACAATATAACATGTCTAAAAATGAAGCCACAATTTTCCCTGAGACTTTCTTCTACTTCTCCAGCTCAGTTGTGCACATTAGCGGTCCTGACGCCAAATCAGAACCTTGAAAATTGGTCTGGATTCCTGATGCTTCCTCACTGCCTTAATGTCTCTTAAATCAGTCATAATATTTAACATACACTCTAATCCAATCAATTCCTTAGCATTTGAACTGGGCCGTCCTCTAACCAATTCCTCTCCCTGCTCAGATCCACTCTTTCTACTGCTCAGACACAGCTGTGCCGCACCAGTGTGATGAAAGATGGTCTCTCCAAGATCCACTTATCCTCCAGAACTCTTCCTGCATTTCTCATTATAAACGTTAATAATGCAAAATATGCTTCACTCAAATGAGTTACACTTTTTGTCTGGAATTTTCTTCATGAGTCAAGCATCTCTACTTTCCTCATCTCGTCACAATGTGCTTTTCCAAGTCTGGCTCTGTTGTCACTTTTCTTGTGAAAACTCAGGGTCTAGTACCCTGCCATGAGGCACACCCCCTGTGCTTCACAACACCATGATTTACTCCTGTCACAGAACTCATCAAATAGCATCTCAGCCTTCACTTACCAGCCTCCTTGCAGTGCTGTATAGAACCCTTCTACACCTGATCTGGGACACGGTTATATCTGAGTCATCAATGCCCACTCCCATATATATCATCTATTTAGCTCTGAAGTAAGATTTGTGAATGAGTGAGCAAATAAATGAATAAATGACTCTAAATTCACAAAACACCATTCTAAATCATTAAAGGAGCCTGCCATACAAACTATTATGCCTTAAAATATTTAGTGATCTACGATCATTTAATGCTTTTATTCTGTAATTTTACTGCAGCATTTTATTCCCAATATGTTTCTAATATGGACTTGTTTTCCTTCAGGAACAGAGTTCCATATGACTAACTGGTCAAATTCCAACTTTCCAGTGACTGCCTAAAATTACAAGGGCAAAGTACTTTCCTAAGATTCTCTATAAAGAACAATCTTATTTGAAGCCAGGTATATAACTATAGTGAACCTAATATGATTTCTGTCACTCAAATTACTTTAGAGTCCTAATAGAGGCAGAGATAAACAATTTGGCAGGGTTTCTCCTCTTAATTCACCTCCATTTGCTTACCTTACCTCAAAGACAATATTAAAAGACCTGTCAAATTTTCTTTATCACAGAGACAATGTATAAGTAGGAAATGACAGATTGGAAGAAAACAAGTCTCTAACCCTAAAACAGGAAAAGGGCTTCACTGATTTAAATTTAGAGGCTTTATTCCTACAAAGATTATTTCTTTTTTCTCTATCTTTATTCCTTTTATGGTAGTTATCATAATTCCAGATCCCTACATTAACTAGGATACAGAAACAGCTGTACATATGTTTACTTCTTACTTTAAAATTCTAAATTGATTTTTACAACTCCAAATATGTAGTCAGTAACATATGGATTGTGGACCTCCATCACTGCAGCCCTTATAAAAGCAGAGCACAATAAAGTATAAAAATAAGCAAATAACTACATAGTGTCAGTGGTTTTGGGTCTTCATCATGATGAGTTATCCACGTTTAGATGTATGTAATTATTTCTTAACTGACATTTTTCCTTCTCTATCTGACATGGCTCATTAAAATAAAAATGGAAGGTCCTGAATATAGGGCTTGGTATTTTACAACATTGGCTTAAATTCTTACAGCTTTGTAGGTCAGGTATTATTTATCTGATTGCATAAATGATGCAACTGAAATGGGCAGTACCCAATTGCCTCCTCCAGAATTGTACAGGCAGTGTATATCCTTAGGATTTACTGTTCCGTGAACTCACAGTGACATGACATCTATCTAAGTAACTGTCCAGATCCAACCTCTATGTATTTGCTAAAATTTATTTTTCTATAGCCTTTGACTTGAGCCATTATCTTGAACCTCTAAGGTAGAAGAATTTATGATCAGAGTTTTTTCACCATTTCCATAAATGTGTTAAAATGATAAATATATAAAAGCATCCACCATTAGGATGACCCAGACGTAAAGGGAAAAGGAAATAAGAGCAGTTTAACAGAAATTAGTGGAAGTACCATGGGAGTGCTTCCAAAAAGGGTAAGCAGGAGCAACATGTTTTACTTAGTGACATAACACACACACACAAAAAAAATAATACTGATGATTGTATTGGTTGGATCCTGTCTCCCCCCACCCCCCCACCCCGCCCCAAGTCCTCATGTAATTTGGATGGGGCTGAGTCCGGCGTTTGTGATTGGTTTCTTGTCTGGTGCTGGGGTTGGTGATGTGAGTGCTGCACCTGCCCAGGGGTGGAACCGACATACAGGGTAAGAGTGGGATGTATGCTCGCTCTTGCTTTCTCTCTCCTTTTTGCTCTCTTTCCCCAGTTCACTTTGCTGTTTCGCGGCCACCATTAATGGCGGCCCTGCCACGCCATGCTGCCTTGGAGCCAACTAAGTATGGACCAGAAACCCCCAAGAACTGTAAGAAATAAATCTTTCCTTCCCTAATTTTGGGCAGCAGGCATTTTGTCTCGGCAACGAGTGAACAGTAACTAAGACAATGATACAATCATGAAAAGACTCTGGAGAACTCTGTTTCATCTGTCACGCTTCTTGATCATTTCAAAACTGTCCTTCTCTCCTGGCACACTGAGTTATCGAAAATGACTCACCGCAGCTGGATTCATCTTCATTGAAGTGACAATCAGGCACTCCATCACACAGAAGGAGGGACGGGATACACTGGTCTGCAGAGCACTGGAACTCCATGTTACCACAGGGCCGAGGAGAGGGTCTGAGAGAACAGCCTATCTCATCAGAACCATCTGTGCAATCTTCACGTCCATCACATCTCCCCGACATGGGGACACACTGCAGTGTGTAAATACAAGCAAACTGATCAGCTCCACAGACCGAGGGCAGCGTTGTGGCAAGATCTACAAGAAGAGAATAAGCAAAATCATGTTGGCATCAGGAGAGTCTTCACTCCGTACAGTATTGCATATTATCCCAGAATACATTTATTCTTATGTAAAGCATTCCAGTTAAGAAATATGAATTCTGCAAAACATCCACATGCCATTCAGGAGTATCCCTTATTTGAATCATGGAAGCACCATCCTTAAAAAGGTATCACTGACATGAAAACTGACATTTTCAAATTGAAGAAGAAATTTTTGTTCTGTAGTAATTTCATTACTACACAGTAATTAGGTACTTGGGAAAGGTACACTGATAATTTTAGAATTAAAAGGAATTGTTACTATATTGATATATGGTTTATTAAGCATCTCTGAGTGGTTCCTGCCTAGAGAATCTAGCTCTAGAGTCACAGAAATTGAGTGCTGCCACAGGTTTTCCTCACTGTGTTTGACTCATAGACCTTGATTCCTGCTCAAAGGCCAAGTGCTATCATATTTAATGTAGAGATAAATCACATTTTATTCTAAAATACTGCATTCTAAAGAATCCTGAAGATAATATGGTTCAAACACAACCAACTCATTTTCCAAATGAGGTCTTTCAAGTCCACAAAGTTTAAGTGTCCAAAGATTCAATGCTACATTCATAAAGTTTCATTACACAAACTCTTTTCTTTAGAAAAGTTTTGTGTCTCCATTAAATCGAACCTAGTTAAAAGCAAACCATAGTGAGTCTTGACTAGCTGACATTTGCAGAGGTCAGAGAATGGATGTGAGTATAGAAGATTGCACTAAATTTCAGAAACATTACTAGTGAGGCTGTTTTTATACTCTGTACTGTTCTGCAGTGGCTATTGATGGACTTGTGAGTGTATTAAAGGAAAAATTAGAGCTAGATAGCAGTGGGGACCTGTTCAGAAATAGTTTACCTTTCTTTACGATTTAAAACCACTCTTTCTAGGTGTGGTGGTAAAAGCAATCCCAGCTCCTTAGATGGCTGAGGTAGAAGGGTCACAAGCTCACAGCCAGCTGGTGACATACGGTCTTTAAAAAAAAATGAAAAGGGCTGAGGCCTTGTCAGTAGGAGGCTCTAGGTTCAAGTTCTAACAGAGAAAAACAAAACGAACATAAAATGCTTTTTATTTATAGGTTTTATAAGATTATTTTATACATAAAGATGGTATAATAGATTTATTTTTTAAAACGAGATTTGAAAGGAGCCTTCCCTCCCCACTCACCGAGTAGAGGAGATGCAGTACATCTAAAATATACTTTGACTCTGACCTTCTGACCAAAGCCATGGACATAAGATATGGGGAAGAGTAAAAACTACTGTGAGAGGTCAGCACCGTGTTCTAATCTAATTGCTTGGGACCACAGTGGTATTTACAGTTGGAGTGCTACAGTGCACAAACTATAAATTCAAACTTAGAAAGTAAAAGGGAATTAAAATTCTATACTTTTAGTAAATTCTAAATTTTTATATCTTTTAAAATATGCAACCATGGTCAAATAAATAGTTTCTGTTCATTGTTTTCATTAAATTAATTTCACATTTAAGAAAGGGCAGACGTTCTGAGTTTTCTTTTCTTTTTCGAAAATACTATAAGCATTAAAATTTCACCTTCACTAACTTGCCAAAAGTTGTAACAGTTTAATAAACTCTGAGTGAGGCGGCTCGGGCCTCACAGCAGGTAGGACCGATGCGTGGATGACGCGGAGACCAGGCTGATGGCGCAGATCCAATTTTATTATGGAAGTACAGCAGACTATATACTGAGTGTGGGCCAATAGGGAGTGAGAGCCAATGAGGGAGAAGAGGCTGACAGTATCTAGGCAGACTTAGGTCCGTAAGGGCTGTATGAGTCTGTAAAGAGTGGGTATATAGAGACGGGTGCCACATCTGAGCACATAATGAAAATCTAGAAGAAACTTCTCTATAATAACTATTACTTATCTAAGGTAAGTGTGCTGGTTGTCAACTTGACTGGCTCGGGAACTGCCCGGGGGATTAATAGAGCACACTTCGGGGTGTGTCCGGGTGCTGTAAAGAGGTCTGACTTTCGGGTCTGTGTCTTGTCTCTTGCCCTTCCTTTCTGGGCTGATCCTGTGGTCTGCTTTGTGGCCATCATGAACTGAGCAGCTTGGCTCTACCAGGCCCTGTCACCATGGCTTTTCTGCTTTTGAGCCAGCAGACCACGGTCCAAACACTGAAATCACGGGTCAAATTAAACCTCTCCTCCTTTCAGCTGTGGGTACTGGGCATTGTGCTCCAGCAGCAAAAAGCTAGTACAGTAAGATTCTAACATTTTTGAAGGAAAAAAAAACTAGGAAAGTGATTTTCTTTATTATACATCAAATACAGGTTCTTTATGCTTCTCAGCCTCTATGCACAATATTTTTGCATATATGTGCTCATCCATATTTTTCCTTGCAATACATAGGCAAAATAAGACTCTTTCACTTGCAGGTGGCAATTACATTAAATCTCAGAATCATTTTTGTCTAAATGTACTGAGAACTATTTGTTCCAGGCCCTTCTTTTCAAGGAAGTCAGTGATCTTAGACACCCCATAATGAAGAGTCTTGTGCCGTTGCGATTAGCCCTTCAGGATCAGGCTGTCCTCCCACCTGCTGCAAGTCGGCGATGACAGCTCACAGTTACATCCAACTCCAATAATTGCCCTCCAAAGTTATATATAGTCCCAGGTACAGCTGCCTTCATACTTGGTTAATCGAATCTAAGAAGACTCAGGTACTGCGCTTCAAAGCGTGAGGCCTACGAAGAGCCAGTGCAGCTTTAGAGCCCCCCATGGCACTGGCTGAAGACCCTGTTGCACCTGTATCACAGCTCACCAACACCCACCCCGATTTGGCGTCCTTCCTTACGTTGTAGGAGAAGTTCTGGGGGAACCGCCAATAAAACTTCTACACAGGAATCTGCCTCAGCGTCTGTTTCCCAGGGAACCTGATCTAAAGTACTAGTCAACCATCAAAATGTATCTTGTTTTAAATTAAATCCCCTCTGAACAGCTTCTCGATTTTTTCCACTGAAATATTTCTGACATAGGAGGAACATGAATTTTCGTCCCCTAGAGGAGCCTAGGTAGGTTTCGAGCTCTAAGCTGTTAGCTCAATATTTCACTCTTGTTGTATCCTAATGAAAATTCAGTATTTTATGTACAGTATATCCATGGCTTTTCCGTATAAATGACTTCCTCCAGTATTCATTCAAATGTGTGATGTTCATCCTCTGACTTGAATACACTCTGCTGTATGCATTTAAGAAGAACTGACAGTTAAGAAAGTTTTCCAAAGATTGCAATTTTGAAGGATATGTTTACTTGAGGGTCACTTTTGGATTTAATTTTTACAGGCAAAAATCTCTCACTTTGTAAAATGGGGAGAATATTAAATATTCCTTGAATGGTATGAAAAATCTCAACACTAACTTAAATTCATATCATTAAATGAAAGGAGACAATCTGACAAGGCTATCTACTGTCTGATTTCAACTACATGATACTTTGGCAAAGGAGACTATGGAGAAAGTATAAAAGTCAGAGGCTGCCAGGAGATGGGTGGAGGAGGAGGTGGGTGAAGAGAAATGAAGAAGTGCAGGACAGATTTGTACAGCAGTGAAACTGTCCTGTGTGGTACTAAATTGGATACATATTATCATACCTTTGTCAAAACTTGGACAAAACCCTAATTGAAACTGTGAGCTATGGGTGATAATGATGTGTTAGAATAGGTTCATGTCATCATCTGTAACAAATATACTACTCTCATTTGGATACTAACATTTGGAGAGGCCGTGCGTGTGTGTGTGTGTGTGTGTGTGTGTGTGTGTAGTATACAGAAGTTTTCTATGCTTTCTGCATAATTTTATGTTGCCGTGAAAATAAAAATTCCATAATATATAACGCACATCTACGTCACATACATTATTTGAATATACTGACATTGGTATACATAGACACCAATATTGCTGTTGAACTACATATATACACTACACACACACATACACACACACCTCTACCTCCTGGTTTAATGACTTATCCGTTTAATGACTATTCAGACTTATGATGGAAGTGCAATATTTAGACTATGATCTGTCCTTTTTTTAATAGTTCTGTGTATCACGTTTTACAGCCTCATTGTCTTTTGGGGGACAGTAAGCTTGTTTATAGAGTAATTTTGGCTGATTGTGCCGTACAGCACAGTACTATAATTTTATGTTCTGTTACACATTACAGTACTGCATGTAATAGTTATGCAAAGAAAAGTCAAGTCACCAAGTGGGAGTTCCCTTTGCACAATTCTTTGTTGTCAATATTGCAATGCACACACTGTACACAATTCCTCATTTAGCGACCAATTCACTTAATGTCCTGGTCGCAGGACAGTGCTCAGTCATTCAGTGAGGAACACACACATACTTACTAATACACCTTAGAACTTAGAGTGAGGCTATAACTCATTTGGCCCATTTCTCTTAGAATTTCTCTCTTCTGATTTCTCCAAATCCCTTTTAAAATGTAGAATCCCAACATTTAGAATGCAGAATATTTTGATAAACGCAATGAACATTGGTCAAACACATTGGTCCAGTCATCCATGTCCAGTAAGCTGCTTAGTCAGGTTATTTAAAAACAATGACCTTGAGGTACCAGACCAGTGATGCCTGAAAGATGTAGTGTCAGATCAGTCCTGACTGCATTAGCATCTTTGAAAATGCATATTATTGTTCATTACGTGAGAAAGCTACTCTGTAGGAGTCTATCACGTTCTTAGTGCAAAACTGAAATTTACATCAGGGAAGCAACCTGAAATGGAAGTCTGTGCTGATAGCGTCCTCTTCTGTCCAAAGGAGTGCAGTTAAAAAAGAAAGGATGAAGGAACATAATAAAGAAAGATAAGAGAGACAGAAATATCAGTGGGTCTGAGAGAAGAAAAGAAAAAATGCTCAAAAGATGTCAATTCATTTTGACATAATTTGTTAAGTATTTTAAGGGGTTTTTTTTTGTTTTTGTTTTGTTTGTTTGTTTTGGCACTGGGAATTGAACTTGGGACCTTGGACTTTGCTTTTCTTTAAATCAACTCTTCTCAAGCTCCATCTGACCAGCGTCTCATACAGTCCCGATGTTGGGGACAGGAAGACAAAAGAGACCCCCATAAAGGCTTAGTTTATTTGCTTTTGGAGGTTCAAGTTAGTTGGAGTCCACAATAAAGCATATCTCATATGTAGCTTGCAAATGGTTTACTTTTTGTATGTGCAGCTGGGATTCAAAGCTGTCTCAACAATAAAGTTAATATCACTCACTTATATCCTACCAAATATGCTTCTGTCAGTGAAGATCGTGGATGTAGATTTATAACTATTATCTGAAAACTATGTATAAGGCTTTGCTCTCTCATCTAAAAATCTCATAACCAGATCTATACCATGTCATCAGGTAACTGCAGATATGCCGGTATAACAGCATCTCTAGCAGGTCTTTTCCCAATTAAAACTCTTATTTGACATAGAACCTGGACACTCCAAGTTACAGTTGAGAAACTTTACTGCACTTTTAGAATAAAGCACAATAGAATCTCAGTGCCCAACTGAATTAACACCATTAAGCCTCTGTTCAGTAAATATTTCTTACACTGATAAAAATAAATCAATGGTTTAGGTATTAATTATGCTTTTGTTAATAACTAACGGGGCGTTACATAAACAAAATGGATAAGTTACAGAATGCATTGACTAACTGATTGTTTCAATTGATTTAATAAGCCAAAATAGGAAAAAAGGCAGATCAATAAAATAGAAGCCAGAAAATTTTTAAATAGAAGATTATAAATCAATAACTTTGTAAATTGGGTGATCATTTATTTAATATGGATGGTAAGGGTTTTATCAATTGTTTCAGAATGTTTTGTTTTTGTTTTCTTTGGGGGGGTACCATAAATCGAACTCAGCACCTCATGCTTGCCAGGCAAGTGCTACGCCATGGAGCTCTATCCCCGGCCTTTTGTTTTAGAAGTTTTAAGGAATTTCATATAAAGAAATTTTGCCAACAATGTTGTATAGAGATGTTTAAAAAGAAACTTGTCATTTTTGTTATGTGATAGATTTGGAAGGGAAGGGATGAAAATGAAAACCTTAAGAAATTTTTGAAAACCAACCTGGGATAAGGGATTTTGGAATTGATGCTGTAAACTAACTCACATTCTCAGTAACCAAGACAACACTACTGACCGCATCACACTTCTTCCGGTCCTGCGCACGCGGGTTCAATCCATGACATTGCGAATGCTCTTCTGTTAAAGCTTCACTGTTCAGTTACAATTAGACGGCAGTGAAAATATATTTTTTATAGCAAGAAAAGTTATTTCATACTGATAATTTACAGTGAAATTCACTGAAACATTCTCATGAATTTCATGTAAGTTCAGTGAATGCCTGTGATGCCCAAGGACAGTCTGATAGATTTTTATCTTTATGATTAATATGCTTAGTGAAAGAAAAGTTGATTGTTTTGAAAGGAAAATGATATGCATATGAAACTTCAGTTTCAAAGGGAAGAAATTAAGCTGTATCCAACACTGCCATGGTTGGTGGCACCGATGGCAAGAAAGCTCATTGTAAGAAATAATGCATCAGTAAGAATGGTAATCATACCTGGCAGATGTTTCATTAACAGAATTCAAAAATATCACAAAAAACTGAAGGAAAAGACTTTTTTATTATAACTGATAAGAACTCTTACTTTGAGTTTATTTTGAATTGAGGTTTTGTCTCTATTTCCACAAGAGCCCTGCATGAAGTATACCAATATTAATCTCTTTTTTAATTTAAAAATCATGTCTTATATGGGGCCAAAGGAGAACCATTCTGATGTTCTTATTTCATTTTCATTATATCTAGATGTGCTCATATTCCTGGGAAATTGTTACGTGACCTCAGTTTTGACTATAGGAAACAAGAATCCTGGCGTAGGTAGAGAAAGCACATGGGCTGTATGAGCCAGGGGGACTTGTTTGGCTTGTCAGGTGACTACGCCTAAGTGAAGCATCAAAAATCAAACAAAAGACTCAAAAGCAAAGAAAACTGAAAAGTTTCCAGAAGTTAGATCCAATGTGTCACCTGGTATCTGAGCACAGATGCCAAGTAGAAAGTAATTAGTTTCAAAGTCAAAGTAATTATTTTCAAAGCTGTAGATAGTCAAGTCTAGCAGCAAAATACAGATAGTGAACAGAAATACTAGAGTATATAAGAATTTATGTGTGCATTTATATATGTGCATGTATATGTGGATATGTGTTATTTGTACACATATGTGTGCATGCGGGTGGACATATATTCAGGTTGCTTGAAACTATGACACCATTTCCTAGGCACAGAAAAGTTTGAGAAATATGGCGGTCAACAATGAACAATATGAGCAAGAAGAAATAATCAGATTGTGGGAGAAGAAGGAAAACCTATTCTCAGGCTTTTCTTTCTCTTCCAGTACGTGTACAAGTTTAAGACTTGAAAAAAGCTGGAGAAACAATATATTAAGAGGCTCCCCCAAATTAACAGTTTTACTCAACATCCATATTTGCCAAATTTATAAAGGATTCTATCCGAACCAAAAAGAGTGATACCAATACAAATGACTGAAATTTCATACCAGAAGATTTTTTTTTGCCATCATAAGCCCAAAATAATCTAAAACTTATGTGAAGGTGGAAAAATACATAAAAATCTTCAAAGTTTGAGTGATTGCTTGCCATGTCTTTCTTGTCATGAGGCCTGAAACCCAGAGAGACTAGTAGATTACAGACATCTCCACCTTATCATTTCCAGATGGTGCTACACTTCCTTGACTGACGTGCCAGTGATAGTGTGGACCCTATTATATGCAACATTGGACCAGGTCATGTACTTGGTCTAATTTAATTGCTGTTGTGCACAGTTATATAGCCCATATTTATTGAAAATTTAATAGCTAAATAACTCTCTAAATCTTGAACTCTTGACTTCTAACTTCAAGACCAATACTATTAAATACCTTCTTTTCTTATATTTTGCAAAGGAAAATGGTTCTCCAAGGGCTAAATTCATTGTCTTTGGTTGGTATTCAATGAAGTGACATCTGATTTGGTCTTACCTGTGCTCATGTTCTCTCCCCCCAAATCCACAAGTTTCAGAGGAAATAATGAGTTTTTCAGATCCTATGACCATCTTGGCTTGGAGACATAATGTCATCATCAGTGCTATGGCTGGGAAGTGTTTTACTGATAGAAATTATGAGCTAGTGTTTTAGCACCAATCAATTATTAGATAGATTTTTCTCTAAGTAGAGAAGGTATGAGAATGGAGAGTAAAAAGGTAATCTCTCCATCATATACCAGAAGTACATATAATTAAAAGAAATCTAGGAATTTCAAGGAATTTATGTGTGAGGAAATAGTGCCCAATTTCATAAGCACTTTGGGAACACCCACTCCCTCTGTCTTGGGAAGGGAAACTGACTCAAGTGGACTCAAAGTGGTCTATCAGAGACCTTCCATGCTCCAGGTCCGGACTACCTCTATGACCTAACCAAACAGAACCAATGAACATCATAGCAAAACCAGTTAACAGGGCTCTAGTTCTTCAATGACTAAGACAAATATATCTATGTTTAACTTGATATTAACTTTTGAGAAATATGAATAAACCTAAAGTTTAGAGGGTTGTATATGATTGTAACATTATTTGAAAATATGCACCTAGTGTTTGTAGTCTGTTTTCTACCTTCCTAATACAAACAATTAAAAGTGATTAATATTGAGTTACGTTGAGTTACCTCATTCTATTACATAACTCCTGTGCTTGGAGATTTTGGGGTAGACCAAGCAGTTCAAACACGAAGATGTAGGCTAACATATGGACATGTGGACAGACATGGCAGTCATACATATCTAGTCAGCACAGCACTGATCACAATCAGAAAGAGACAGAAGCTGGATTTGATAGTTTGTATCTTGCACTGCCCTCCATATATGTTGATCATGTTTTATCTAGCAGAGAAGACTTAGTCATGGAGATTTTACTTCTTTTGACCCCTTTTAATCAAAACTAGGTCATTTTCTAACCTCATTCTTCCTATTTTGATCAAGGTTTTTAGCGAAAAATGACTCATATAGATACACACAGCATCTTGTTGAGTGAAGAAAGTGTTTTCCCCATTTCCACCTGCTTTCTCAAAGCATCGTTTCCAGGTAAAATGGTGCTCCATGCTACTATGATGTTTTTTAAAAATTGATCATTCTGTTGAATGACTACTTTATTTACTAAGTTTTAGAATGTCAAGCATATTAGAAAACTTAATTTTTAAAAAAAGTTTACTAGTTTCTAATTTATTGGTCTTTCTTTTTACTAGAAACCTGTTGCTAGGAATTTAGCTCAGCGGCATAAGTGCCTGCAGGGCAAGCACAAGGTTTTGAGTTTGACCCCTGGTTAAAAAAAAACAACAAAAAAACCCCCAAAAAACAGAACAAAACAAAACAAAAAAACTCAAAACAAACAATGACCCCACAAACAAACAAAACAAAAACCTGTCAGTTAGCTAATGCATTCTGTAGCTTATCTATTTTATCTAATTCCACATTAGTTATCAAAAGTATAATTAATGTTTAAACATTTGATTTATTATTCATAAAGGTAGGAAATATTTGAACACATATCTAAAGCCATTAATGCTGCTAGATTAATTCGTTTCTCTGGTTGTAAAAATAACTTTTTGTAGGCTATTTAGTGAAGCAGGGTCAGGTTCTGGCGCTATTTCTCAGGCAACAAATTTCTGGATGCTTTCTAACCAACAACATATGTGTTTCAGAGAGGGGAGAAAATCATAAAACTGGACTCAATTATTAACCCATGAGAACAAAACAGGGTCAGATTCACCCAGGCTGTGCGAAGTTCCATCGATCTCACTGAAACATTCGATCTGGAAAAATACTTGGATGCTGAGCATTTTCGAGTGAATGGAAGAGTCAGCAAAGGTGATTTAAAATTATGCTGCTTTTGGTATTGGTCATTGAACTCAGGGCCTTTGAACTGAGCTATATGCCTAGTCATTTTTTTAAAAAATGTTTTTATTTTGAGACAGGGTTTCACTGAGATGACCATGCTGGACTCAAAACTATGAGCCTGATGTCTCAGCTCCCACAGTTCTAAATTAAAGGTAGACAGTATCATACCCAGGTTTTTAAAAAAGAGTTATCTCTAAAAAAGAAAAAAGTAGGAATTTAGAAATGTAATATTGTTTCTAAGTAGTTCAGAAATTACTATTACCATTGCATGTCTTATTTTATAGATACATTATATTACCTGTATTAGTATATAGTACATATATTTATAGACTGTATATGTATACATAATATATAATATAGGAAATATATAGTCTGTAAATATATATGTATGTGTACATATATATTGTGGTTGATATCATTGTTCATATACAAACATCCATCTTTTAGTAAAAGTGAGGAAAGTGACATGTGTTTTATCTTGAGTTTCATCTTCAGTATGAGGTGCTTGTCAAGTCTAGGCTAAGGGGGTACAGTTCACGCAGAGTGATTTTTCCATGATTGTCATCTTGATTTCTTCTTTCTAATTCAACAAAATTTTTTTCCAGCCTATTGATCAGCAGGAAACAAAGAAAGAAACATTTTATAGCCCAACAGGTCCATTCCTCCAAAGGTTGTCTAGTAGGGAACCAGGGATTTATTTCTTGAACCTCATGGTATTAACTTTTAATGCCATTTTCTGGTTCTTACATTTCTGTCTTCAAATCTAATATCTCCTACTAAAAGGAAAGTGAAATTAGTTCATCCTCCAGTAAGCCACAAATGTTTCATGACCAACAATAATTGATTTAAAACATAAAAATATTATGTAATCCCATAAATGAATCAGGATAGACTGACGATTATTGGATTTTAGCATGTTATACATTCATCATTATCTTGAAATGAAACCTTATGAATCACAGTTGGACCAGATAAATAAAAGTGAAGTGTGCCTTTAAATCATGTTTTAAATAATGTATCTGCAATTGCTATCATGTACAACAGTATATAATGAAAATCTATTCAATACTGATTTGAAAGTTACTTTGCATTTTTTCAATTAACCTTATAGTTGAAGATCAGTCATCCTTGCTCAATTCTTTAACAAAGCAAAATAACAACAAAAACAAGGCTATCGCAATAGGAATATTTAAATGTAACAAGACAAAGTAGACACAAGACAAACTACAAATTACTGTAACACCATATACTGTAGGAGAACTGTAAATTTAAGCCTAAAAGAATCAGAATCAGAGTGCAGCTTCCTGTGGGGAGGATTAAGGATAAATTCTTGAAGGAGTCAGCTTTTGGTCTGCCCTTAAAACTAGAGAAGGATTTACACAAGAGCAAATAAAGGGCATGGTATTCTCAGCCAGAGAAGCAATAGAACTAAAGTCAGGGAGATGAGAGAATATGGGGTAAAACTACAGAAAGACAAGAAGTCCTCTTGAACAAATCAATTTAATAAAAATAAAATAGACAAGATAGGAGTTGTACTAAAGAATAAGAAATCTTAGTAGGCAACTGAGAACCTTTAAGCATTTTTATCTGTCATTATAACCTGTATGAATTCATGCATTTTGATTAATTCCCCTCACTCACTTTCTGCTAATTTTTTAAACTTGCATTTTCAGACTTCAAATTTTGGAGCTATTAAATATACTCAGTTAAGTGGTTATTTCAAAGATTCTCATGAGTAATAAAGCCTTGAAGTAGAATTCGACCAGTAAAATAGAATCAAGGGAAAAAAAAGAAAATCTATAGAGTTTCCTTAGGGGTATACTGTAAGGAAATGCAGGAGCATAAAAAACAAATAGGTTTCAAAATGAGTGTTTAGCAAAAGGTAGAAAGGCAATGACAAATGGAAGACATTTCCCTATGACTGTTCGTGACCAAGAGACTTAGATGTTTTACTTTCTTAATTGGAAAAAAGGTATGAATGCCCATCTGTAGAACAAGGTTTTGTGAGCAGTAGCCTCTATTCAATATGCCAGGTAAATGTGCTCATTCTTTGCCTTGAATCACAGTCTTAGTTTTGTTCCTTGGTCCAGACGGAAGGCAGGCAGCAGCGTGCAACCTAAACTCACCGCTCTGGTGGTGCATTTTGTAGCCTCTTGTGCTGTTTTACTCCCTGACTGTGGGCATTTCCTCTCACTACACCATCAGTGATGCCATACAAGCAATCTGGAATCCACCAAACTGACCATGTTTCCACCAAGGAAATCGGCAGCTGGATCAAATTGGGGCTTTTGTTTAAGAGCCAGTTTACCAGCTAGACACCACTGAACATTTCTCAGCAATAGTTTTCTCATAGCTCAAAAATTATTTTATGTGTGATGCTGCTTCTAGGTCAAATAAAATCATCCTAGAATTACAGATCTTATTTCTGAGTTTTGAATACTGCTTTAAAGTTCTTGATATACGCAAGAATCTCAATATTTTCCTACATGTAAACTCCTAGAGATCCGGGGATATTATCATGTATTTATCCATCATTGCTCTCCCACTGCAGAGCTGTACATGTCAAATTCTTACCAAACGTTGACTGAATTCACAAAACACCTAGTGCAAAACTTTCTTTGCATAATTGCAATGATACTTCTATTTTGCCTGCCAGCACTAGCCCCCACATCTCTCTTTACTCTCTCCTCTTCTCTCCCCTCTCTGCGTCCTCAGCATCTTCCTTCTACATTCTTAATCCTCTTCTACAAATCCACCCCACTGAATTATTAAATAACATAGTTAGAACTGACTGAACAATTCACTGATTTGTATCTGTCTGCCTTCCTCAAGTAAGGGATTGAAAACAAAACTGAAGCCAGAGGTGGGCTGGGTCTGAAGGGAGTTACCATACATATTTAGTCCATGATGCTTATTAGTTATTTACCTATTCATTCAATGTATTTAATTTTTTATTCACATAACATATTTACTGAGTTGCTAGTAGTCCATAACAAGAACTCTTCTAGATTAAACTACTCTAGATTAAAATCACTGAACTAAACAGAAAAAATATCTGCTTTTAATATTATGGGTTCAAGAGATTGTACGTACTTTGGAAGTTCCTTTGATTTGCTGTAAAAGTCCATGATATGAAAAAAGAGTGGTAGTTTCTATTCAAGATCAGGATGCTGGGCATGATGGTGCACACCTGTAATCTCAGCACTCAGGAGACTGAGAGAGGAGAATAGCTATGAGTTCGAGGCCAGTCTAGGATACAAAGTGAGTTCAAGGCCAGCATAGACTGCAGAGTAAGACCCTGTCTCAAAAAGACAAAACAAATAAAACAAAACAAAGCAAAACACCAACCCCCCTCCGAAAGGAATGAGACAAGAGCTATTTCTTTTGGTTAGCAGTACAAGTGTTCTTAAAAAATCAGAATTTATGGCTTCCTTTCCACCTTGAATTATATGAATTTCATTCTAGTTTGCCATCTTGTTGGCACCTTGTTATTTTCGGTCAGATTACACATTTCAAGTTAAGATAAAAAGGATGTCCTGGGATGATATTTCTTTTCTTTGGTATGTGAATTAATCTTCTAAAGATCTATTTTTCTTATTCAACAAAAATGACCTCTTTGTGAAAAAAGTCCATAAAAATATTAATTTACTAAGCTGGAATTATCTAAGCTTTGGAAAATACAGCAGCATCTTTTGAAACATATTTTATTTACCTAAGGGATTCATAAGACTGAGAATAGTAGTTCAGTAAAGATAATAATCAGTAGAAGACTAAATGGGCTAGATCACATAGGAATTTTTTTTTAGATTTTAAAGAAATGATTCATTATTTGACAGAAGTAGTTAGTAGAATTTGCTTAGGAAAGTAACATTTCTAAATCCTGGTGATAATCATTTCACAGATGATAAAATATCATGTCCAAAGTGTAGGAAGTTGATGTAAAGGAAGACTTGAACCCAATTCTTGATTACAGCGCAGACTTAAATGTTTCCACTGCATTACATCCTTAGGGCGGTTGGTTTGTAGATGCATTATATCAATTTCTGTCTTTTTCATCATGGGGAATCTTTTTTTGTGTGTCTGTTTGTCACTTGTCTTCTAAAAGGACATCATCAGTCATTTTGGATTATGGACCACCCTACTCCAATACGACCTCATGCAAATTTGTATTTTAGCTATATCTGCATAAGTCTCATTTCCATGGAAGGTTCTGTTCTGAGATCCAGAGAAGAATATTCCTTTGAGGGAGGCATTATTCAACCCAGCAGAACACCCAGCCATGTAGAAAGAACCACTTCCTACCTATGGCTTACACTTTCAGTAGTGTCTGTAGGTATTTGCTCCCTTATCAGACTCCTAACAAAACGGCATAGACATGCATCCTATTTTCATGTATCATGTAATTTCATGCCCAATGCTGTTTCAAATACTTTACAATTTTCCACATAATTTTAAAACTGTCAAATTCCAGCCAACCTTGTAAAATGTTTCTTCATCGTGGAGAAAATGTGATCCTTTTATATCAAATGATAGAAGGAAAAGAGAAAATAGCTCCCACCCTCAGAAAGTCACATAGTCCAAGAAAGCAGGCTCTGTCAATAAAAACATTCCTCTGCTGACTCTGAATTACTGGGGATGGTTTATTGCCTGGAGTTCATTTCATTTACAATATATTGTCCATAGAAACCTAAAGCAATTAAGGGAAGTTACAGAAGTAATAATGTAGATGATAAAGACTGGTGGGTGTGGGGCTACTACTTTCAGTTCAGTCTTCCAGATGGAAAAAGTATAGCAGGTAGATTGGGTGACAAATGCTGTTATTTTATATTCCTTCATAATACGGGACTGCATCAATAAAACAAATTTAAGAGAGGTAGTTACTAAAACCTGATTCTTTTTAAATTTTATGTAAAAAATAATTCTCTTTTATCCAGCATTATTACAAACTGTTTAACTAATACTAACACAGAATCCTATTTACCAAATGTTTCTGCCTTTTCTTTTTTCCTTACTGTAGATCTTGGGAAATTCTTTATGAGTGCATTGGCTGCTTTTTTGGAAACTCAAGAAAGAAAAATCCTAATGCAAAAACCAATTCCAGATGACCTATTCTTCCACAGAGTAAAGACCACCGCCCCAGCACAGTGGCAGAACAACTGGATGCCTGAACTACTAAAAAATATATCACCCATGAAGTTAAATTTGCCTAGGTAAGGTATACTTTGTTTTCACATTTCTCAAAGTTTTAAAAGTATTTTTTGACACTTCAAAAGTTTATTAAACTTCTTAACCAGATTTATTAACTAGTATAATTACTGAGAAAACACATGATGCAAAATAATAAACCTAGACCCAGCTTTGATGTGTCTTTCCACTGTAACTCCAATAAATAATTTCATTTAGGGAAAGATTAAAACAGTTATTGCTGGGTAGGAGTAGAGCTCAGCGGTAGAATACTTGTCTAGCATGTTAAGACCTTGAGATTGATCCTTGGAACTACAAAAAATAAAAAATAAAAATAAATAAAACCCGATTTTCTCATATGTAATTCTCAATTATACTAAGACCTTCTATCTTCATCTTATACAGTAATGTAATTTTCCCCAATCATAAGCAACATAGTTTCAAGCAGTCATTTAAAAATACAGCAAAAAATGCAAAGGAAAAAATAAATATCATTCATATTTTCATTTCTCAGATACATACTATATTTTATGTGTTCTTTCAGGATGCATGGATCGATATCTTTGTTAGATTAGAAGCATGTTAAAATTAGTTTCATTTACATATTATTTTTCTATCATTTAGCAATGTATGCTTGTAATATGTTTGTCTCATAATGATTCTACCTTTCGTAATCATAAACAAACTATGAATGTTGTCTATTTCATCATTTTTTGGTGGATGAAATACCTGTTCAGACTTTCTTAAAATTTTCTATCATAGTACCACAAAGTACAGGGGACAGAGACAGTATTTGTACTAGCACTAAAAGATCAAAATCTCTTTAGAGCTATTTGATCTACCTTTAGTATTCCATTATAGTATACTTGTGCTTACTTCAAATGTCACATAACATGCTACTGAAGTTTTCTCTCCAAACCTTCAAACACACCCAATGTTGTTTCATTACATTTATTAAATTATGTTGCACAGTCTCTGGCACATCACTATGGGGTCTATGCATCCTACTTTTGGAAGCATTGGTGAAACTTAGAATTTTCTCAAAACATTAGCTGAAACAACAAAGAAGCCATGCTATAGAGACTATATCTTGAGACTGTGGATTTTCCATGAGCTACTTGGGGTTCTGAGAGGCACATTTAATACATAAAGTGACAAAGGTTTCATGCCAAAAGTGTTGGTGGGTTTTAAACCATTCTTGAGATTAAACATAGTTCTATTAGAATTGGGAAAAAATCAGTCAATACTCAAATCTACTATCGCTGTTAACACAAGTATTTATAACTTATTATTATTAATTTCAGTAACAGTAACTTTTCAAGGCAAATTTTCTAGTACCTGTATTAAGCTTTAGAGATGGAGTATACAAGTGTCTCGAGGAGCTCAGAAGTAGTGGGATATGTATATCTATATCTCCTTCTATTCATTCTTAGCTCTCGACTTACACATTTTTGTATGAGAAAGTCAGAGAAAACTTTTATGGAACCACAGCTAGGAGGAGTTGAGAAAAGAAACTACCAAGAACACGTATTTAGTGTTGGAAAAGTAGAGGGTTTTTTCCCTGAGACAAATGGTGACACAAAGAGTTTCAAATTGGAAGTGGAAAGAGGAAAATTTCAGGATTTTATTGCAAAACAGCTCTTTATCATATGTAAGGCAACAACAACATCAGCAGAATGAGGAAGGGCCGGAAAGAGACAAGAGGTTCTAACACTGCTGGAGAGAAGCAGTGCTGGGGACTGAGAACCAACGCATTTGGGACTCCAGCTAAGGTCATAGGCCAGTGCTTTCAGTGGTCTCAATTGTCAAGAACAGCTTTAAAAAATCTAGGGGTTGTTAAGCCATAACTTCAAAGATGAATACAGTCATTATTACATTGTGTGGACTGAATGATGGTGTTAATTACAGGACTGACCAATAAATAAATAAATATTAACACAGGCAGCTGGGTTAGCATAGAACCTGGCATGCAATATTCAAGTTTATGTTGAAATGATAAAAATATTGATATAACGGAATGGAAGTGAGGTGGTAATCATTCAATCTGATATTGAGGGGAAAGTAGTAAGAGACTCTTTTATGGGAAAAAAACAGGAAGCATTTAGAATCCAGAGTTTCTTTTCTTATTAATGTTATTGGAAAACAAGAATTAAAGACTACCAGGCAAGGTGATGGGTACCTGCCATCTAAGCTACTTGGGAAACTGAGGCCCAG
>RJWM01032979.1:0-20981 GCA_004363535.1 Dasyprocta punctata | reverse complement strand
ACTCCTGTGTCATCAAGATTTTTACCTACTTTGTCTTCTAATAAGTTTAGTGTCTCTGTTTTTATATTCAGATCTTTGATCCATTTTGACTTTATTTTAGTGCATGGTGATAGACATGGATCTAGTTTTAGTTTATGACATATAGAAAGCCAGTTTTTCCAGCACCATTTTTAAAGAGGCTATCTTTCTTCCAATGCACATGTTTGGCCCCTTTGTCAAAGATGAGGTG
Source organism: Dasyprocta punctata (assembly GCA_004363535.1). Lineage (NCBI taxonomy): Eukaryota > Metazoa > Chordata > Mammalia > Rodentia > Dasyproctidae > Dasyprocta > Dasyprocta punctata. Next base: position 20,752 of record RJWM01032979.1, on the reverse strand, counting down.
GCTAAGTGTGTTTGTAGTTGTGGCTGTATCTTCTAAACTATTCCATTGATCTTCAGGTCTGTTTTGATTCCAGTACCATGCTAATTTTATCACAGTAGCTTTGTAGCATAGTTGCAAGTGGGGGATTGTGATGGCTCCTGCCTTACCTTTGTTGCCCAGAATTGCCTTTGCTATTCTAGGTCTTTTCTGGCTCCACATGAATTTCAGGAATGCTTTCTCTAGCTCTGTGAGGTAGGCAAGTGGTATTTTTATTGGGATTGCATTGAATCTGTATAATAATTTTGGGAAAATGGCCATTTTCATGATGTTTGTTCTTCCTATCCATGAGCATGGAATATCTTTCCATTTTCTGAAATCTTTTTCAATTCCCTTCTTCAGAGTAATATAATTTTCACTGTATAAATCTTTTACTTCCTTTGTTAGATTAACTCCTAAGTATTTCATTTTTTTGGATGTTATAGTGAAGGGTGTGGTTTCCCTTATTTCACTATCAGTGACTTTATTGCTTGTGTACAGGAATGCTATTGATTTTTGAGTGTTGACCTTGTATCCAGCAACATTACTGAATTTGGTTATTACTTCTAGAAGTCTTCTAATGGATTTTTGGGGGTCTTCTATGTAGAGTGTCATATCATCTGCAAATAATGATAATTTTACTTCTTCCTTTCCTGTCCTTATTCCCTTTATTTCTTTCTCTTGTCTAATTGCTCTGGCTAGTATTTCCAGAACTATATTGAATAGGAGTGGTGATAATGGACCTCGTTGTCTTGTTCCTGACTTCAGGTTGAAAGTTTTCAGTTTTTCTCCATTTAGTAAGATGTTGGCCGTGGGCTTATTATATAAGGCTTTTATCAGGTTGAGGTAGAGACCATCTATTCCAATTTTCGGTAGGGTTTTTATCATGAATGGGTGTTGGATTTTGTCAAAAGTTTTTTCTGCATCTATTGAGATGATCATGTGGTTCTTGTCCTTAGCCCTGTTGATATGGTGTATTACATTTATTGATTTGCACATGTTGAACCATCCCTGCATTCCTGGGATGAATCCCACTTGATCATGGGGTATAATCTTTCTGATAACTTGCTGTATTCTATTTGCCAGAATTTTATTGAGGATTTTTGCATCTATGTTCATTAGAGAGATTGGCCTGTAATTTTCTTTTTTGGTTGGGTCTTTCTCTGCTTTTGGTATTAGGGTAATACTTGTTTCTAGGAATGAGTTAGGAGACTTACTTCCCTTTCAATTTCACTGAAGAGTTTGAGGAGTGTTGGCATTAAGTCTTCCCTAAATTTCTTGTAGAATTCAGCAGTGAATCCATCAGGACCTGGGCTTTTCTTTGTTGGTAGGGACTAACTACATTTTCAATTTCATTAGCTGAAATTGGGTTATTTAGCAGTTTTACATCTTCTTGACTCAGCTTTGGTAATTCATAGGTTTCTAGGAATCTGTCCATTTCTTCTGTGTTATCGAATCTGTGTGAGTAAAGGTTTTCGAAGTAGGTGTTGATGATCTTCTGTATTTCCACTGGGTCTGTAGTGATTTCACCCTTTTCATTTCTTATTGCATGAATCTGAGTTTTTTCTTTCCTCTTTTTGATAAGGTTGGCTAGGGGTTTACCAATTTTATTTACTCTTTCAAAGAGCCAATTCTTCGATTCATTAATTCTTTGTATTGTTTTCTTAGTTTCAATTGCATTAATTTCTGCTCTGATCTTGATAATTTCCTCCCTTCTTTGGGCTTTGGACTTGACTTGCTCTTCTTTTTCTAGAAGTTTGAGGTGCAGCATTAGGTTGTTCATGTGTGGTCTTTCTGTTTTTCTGATGTGGGAGTTTAGTGCTATAATTTTCCCTCTGAGGACTGCTTTCATTGTGTCCCACAGGTTCCGGTAATTTGTATTTGCATTTTCATTCAATTGTAGATATTGTTTAATTTTTTCTTTAACTTCTTCTGTGACCCATTGGTTGTATATTAGAGTATTATTTAATTTCCATGTGTTTATGTGGTTATTGCAGGTTTTTTTGTCATTCATTTCCAATTTTACTGCGCTATGGTCAGATAATAGGCATGGAATTATTTCAGTTCCTTTGCATTTACTTAAGCTTGCTTTGTGGACCAGTATAAGATCTGTTTTAGAGAATGACCCATGTGCAGCTGAACAGGACATCTATTCTGATGTTGATGGGTGGAATACTCGGTACACATCTACTAGGTCCATTTGTTCAGAAGTTTGATTCAGTTCTGTTATTTCTTTGCTGAGTTTTTGTTTGGTTGATCTGTCTCTCTGTGACAGTGGGGTTTTAAGGTCCCCTGTTATAATTGTATTATTGTTTATTTGGTTTTTCATGTTTATTAAGAATTGTCTTACATAGTTGGATGCTCCCATATTCAGTGCATATATATTTATGATTGTAATCTCTTCCTCTTGAAGTTTTCCCCTAGCAAGTATGTAGTGACCTTCTTTATTTCTTTTGATCATGTTTGATTTGAAGTTCACATTGTCTGCAAACATAATAGCTACCCGTGCTTTTTTCTGGGTTCCTGTTGCATGGAGTATTGTTTTACAGCCTTTGATTTTTAGTCTGTGAATTTCCTTTTGAGTGAAATGTATTTCTTGTACACAGCATATTGTTGGGTTTTGTTTCTTAACCCACTCTGCTAGTCTGTTTCTTTTTATTGATGAGTTGAGACCATTTACATTGATTGATATAACTGATATGTACTGGCTCATCCCTGTCATGATATCTTCCTGTTGTTGGTTTTCTACATTTTCTGTTTAATTATTTGCCCTGGTTAGTGGTTTCCTTCTGTTGTTGTTCTTAAGATTGTAGCTATTTTTGTCTCTTTCTAGAGTGTCTTTCAGTACTCTTTGTAGTGTTGGTTTGGTGGCCATAAATTTGTTAGGTTGTTCTTTGTCATGAAAGTATCTTATTTCTCCATCAATTTTTAAGGATGGTTTTGCAGGGTACATCAATCTGGGTTGAAAGTTGTTTTCTTTCAGGATTTGAAATACTTCACTCCAAGCTCTTCTTGATTTAAGTGTTTGTGTTGAGAGGTCTGCCGTCATTCTGATAGGCTTTCCTTCATAGGTGACCTGCTTCTTTTCTCTGATAGCTTTTAGTATTTTGTTCTTGTGCTGTATTTCTGATAGCCTAATTATTATATGTCTGGATGAAGATTTATTTTGGTTATGGCTAATTGGGGTTCTGTATGCCTCACTTATCTGTATATCAGATTCTCTTTCCATGTTTGGAAAATTTTCTACTATTATTTCTATGAATAGTCTTCACAGGTCATTAGTATTGACCCCTGCTTTTTCATTTATGCCTATTAATCTTATGTTATTTCTCTTGGTATCACCTTGCAGCTGTTGAATTGTTGTTTCTTGGTTCCTTACTCTTTTTAAGAGATCTTTTCTTTCATGGTCATAAGCTCCCATGCTGTCTTCAAAGTCTGAGATTCTATCTTCAGCTTCATTCAAGCAGTTTTTCAAACTTTCCATGGAATTTTTCATTTCCTGAATTTCCCTTTGAATCTGTTTCATGCATCTGATTTGTGTTTTATATTGTTCACTCAAAGTTTCCATTATTTTCTTATTATGTTCTTCTATTTTTTTATCTTGCTCTTCTTTAGATACACACAACATTCCCTTCATAATGATTGTCATTTCATTTTTTAGCTGAGAGATTATTTCTGATTTGAGTTTCTCTACAGCTTCACAGAGCTGTTTCTTTATTGCATTTGCTATTATTTCAGAAAATTCAGTTGTGTAACTCCCAGTGTCTTCCATTTCAGTGTCTCTTAGGTTTGTTCTCAGTGAGCTAGGGGATTGAGACTGCCTCTTGACCTTTTGTTTTGTCATTTTCTTCTGGGACCTGTGTGGCTCTGTGTCCTGCATGGCTGACTGGGTGCTCCCCTGGTGGCTTACTCACCGGACCAGGTATAGCTGGATCCTCTGTGCGGCTAGTGAGGGCACACTCCTGGAGTGTGCTGCTGGAGCCTCTGCCTTACTGGGTGGGGGCTAAGACCTCCTGGACCCAGGCAGCTAGGCGAAGCGTACCCAGGAGTGTGGCACCACCCGGACCCTGAGTCTGGCTGCAAGGAGTTCAGAGCCTCTGGAGCACCAGGCAAGTCCGGACAAGTCCCAGGTCTACAGTGCTGGGGCCTTGCTCCTGGCTGGGTGGGCCCGCAACTTCTAGGACCCGCCGCTCTGGCCACACCCCTGAACAATGGAGCTTGCACCCTGCTTTCTGGTGGGCAGAGCCCAAGCTCTCCAAGGTCCTGTGGCTATGCTGGCCAGTCCCTGATGAGCACCTCTGGGGTTCTGGCCTGGGCTGGGCTCAGCACCTCTGCATCCTGCAAGGCTGGCCGGGTGTTCCCCTGGTGAGTTGCACTGAGTCATGGGACTGGGTAGAGCTGGATGCTGTATTCAGCTAGTGAGTTACTATTATTTTTACATCATGCATATAACTTTATTGATTTTGTGAATATATATTGTTTATGCATTCTAAAGTTGTTAAATATTTGAAAATAAAAAATTATCTTGAAGCATGCAAAACTTAAAATACCAGTTTTGTTATATGGATGCATTCATTTAACTTTTCTAAAAACTCAAGCTGCTAAATTATTTTTACCAACTTTTGAATTCAACTAGAGAAAATTCTAGGGAAAAGTGCTTCTACTCTAGGTACCATACATATTCTAGCAATAAGAAAGAATTTGTTGAGAATGAATTTCAGGATGGAATTAATTTATAATTGCACCATCTAGGAGGCTGCCTAACTTTAGTGAATGAAGCTTTAACCCAAGCAGCAACAAATCTAAGGTGATTTTTTTTTCCTTTTCACATTCCAGTTCTGCTAACTGGATACAAGCCATGATCTTTAGATGACAACACTTTTCATTCTATAAAATGAAGACAATTCTTCCTGTCTCCCAAACAGAGGTTGTGAGGATTAATCTGTCCATAAAGTATTTGAAGGTCCCTGTAGTAAAGAACAAAGCCATATATAAAGTTTGTTGTGTTTTATAGGTTTGAGTTTGCAGGACCAGTTACCTTGAATCTGTTTATTCCTTAAGAAGCAGGCCTGGTTTAAGATCTCATGACATCAACCACGTGGTTTGATCCTAGGGATTCACAGGCTTGAATGACTAGGCTTCCCATTGACGTGGTTACTTAAGAGAGATAACAGCAATTTTCTACTTAACTATTTCTGCACATAATTACCCTTCCTAAAATAAGGCTGAAATTTAAAATATGAGTTTGTTACTATTTACTCCTAAACACTATTCTAGAAGTGGAACGGGATGAATCATATTGTTGCTTTAATTTACAAATCGAAATGTTTCACAAAAGATAGGCATGAAACTTTGTCTTTAAAAAAAATTCACCTGACCTAGTCAAAAATGCTTTTTTCCTAAATTAAAAATCATAGCATTAACATTACAGTTTACTGATTAAACACTGTGCCTATATTAGTACTTGAAATTAGATTTAGGAATAAAACACATTTTAACAATTTGCACTGGTCTCTTTTGTAAACAGTTGCTATTCACTGTTTTGTAAAGGTGTTTTATTTTCAAGACTTAAATCTCTCAAAGTATTCTTCCATGCCACAAATTTCAGCAGCCTCCATATTGGGAGGTTTCAGTTTTAGCTTTTAGAGCCGTTGAAGCAACCTGGCTATTTCCTTTCTGCTGTCAGTTTAATGGTATGTCTAAATGTTTTTATAGGCTCACTTTCATTCCTAGCCAATTTCTACTATTCATGTTTTTATTCCTTCAGCAGACATTCATTAAATACCTGCCTATTCTGTTCAAAGCTTTGCTGTGTAGAGCTGCCAGTGACACCTTTGCCTATCTTTAAAAAAATGCATACTCCAGTGGGCAAGCCATAGAAAGAAGTAAGTGAGTATGATTCAGTACTATTTATTGAAAGCAAAAATTCAAAAAATATGGAAAGTATTTTTGTAGCATCCCTATGGGAACACTCGTATCACATCCTTAGGCAAAACCTCTCCAAGACTTCTGGAATTTTTATGATAAACTCGCAATTCATATCCACAACTTTTCCTGAATGTCCTTGTTCCCTGCCACCACCGTTGCAGCCCTACCCTCCAGGCAAGTGACACTGCATAGCCCGGGTGACACAGGCATCGCTCCTCCTTTGCCACTCTGTGCCTTCTGCCAACACTTGCTTTTTTGCTTAGTGATTCTTGTTCAACAGGTCTCTGATTGGAGTGTGTCCTCTCTAAAAAACTTCTTCTGATTCCTTTCACTTTATTTAAATGTCAGTCCTCTTTGCTCCCATGGAATTGTGTACATGTTGTTCATATGGCATTAGTCATTCCCTTTATTTTTCCTCACAAACTACTCAGTGCCTACAAAGAACACTGTCATACATTTCTTAGACCCCATTACCTCTCCCTGTGCTTTTTTTCCCAGAGTATCTGCTCAGTAAACTGTGACCTAATGCTTACCGGGTAAATAAATCAGTCCACAGAAAATGATAGAAGAAAACATAAAGAATTCCAAGAGCACATAGGCAAAGCACATAACTCAAAATGGATTTGACTTTAAGGGACCAGGCAAAAGGTTGAAGGCTTTCCTGTTGAGATGGTATTTCCTGTGCCAATTTTGAAGGGTGGCAGGGTAAAATAAGCGCGGCAGGGAGGAAAGAATGTTCATAACGGGTTAGTGTCTTCATGCTGGGGAACAACATGAATGATGGCCCAGAAGTGAGTGAGTGTGTCCAGCCTCCCAAGGGAACCGACCAATAACACAGGTGTGTCTTCTCCAAAAGTGAAGAAGGAAGTAGGTACTTGCTCCCTGTTATGGTTGATCCATGGTATCAACTTGAAAAGTTTAGACGTTTAGCTGAGAGACTCAGCAAGGAGTCAGGATTCTTACTTTGTAAATATCCTCACCCTGTGCAGGGGGTGGTCTGTATATACTATAAGGGGAGGAAAAGAGGTTTGCTATGCCTTCCCCCCTGCCACCTTTTGCTCTGGCAGCTTTTGCTGGCTGCTGCCTTGAAGTGTTACTCTGATGCCAAGCCACCCTGCTTTGGAGCCAACTGATTATGGACTGAAACCTCCACAGACTGTGAGATAAATAAATCTTTCCTTCCTTAATTTTGGCCATCAGGCATTTTGTCTCGGCAGTGAGAGAAGTAATCAAGACACCCCCTTTAATGCTGCCAGACACTATGACTGAACACATAGGTGAGCTCAACTCCTCTTCGCTTTCCACTCATTGTTTCCTTCCTTCCCAGCCTCTCCCTCTCTGCCTCTCTGTTTCTCTATGGCTCCCTCCTCCCATCCCTGTCAGTCTTCATTCATATTCCTCTCTGCTGTTAAAAGATGGTTCATTACTTCGGGAATTTAAGAGTGTTCCGATCTACTCCATTTTAGAGAAGAGGAACATGAGGTTCAAAGTTGAATTCTTCTAGCTTCTTACAGAAATTATTCTTAGTGTGGTAGCAAAAATATATGGACCCAGTCTCTTAACTTTTAATGTAATAGTTTCAGACTCTCTGCTATCAAGCTGCTACAATCCTACACCTATGGAATTTTAAAAATATATTTAGGCCAGGAGAATAGTTTCAAAACACTCTCCCTCACAGCATGACAACAGTTTTTCTCCATATGAACTATGATATTGACTGTCTGGAGATTGAAACATATGAATGTAGAACGTATTATTTTTTGAGCAATATATGTGTATAGCATGAATATTTCTTTCTTTTAAAACTATATTTCTATATCAAAATGTCATGTGTATAATAGTAAGAAATTATATTACTACCTAGCATAGGCATTCATCTTAGAAATTCTGTCCTAAGATTATTCTGTCCATATAAATTAAAGATGTATTAGTCTATTTTCTGTTAAGGGTAATCAAATATCTGAAACTCGGCATTTGATAAAGAAAGGAGGCTTATCCAGCTCACAGTTTTGGAAGTTCAAAGGTATAGTGCTAGCATCAGCTCAGCTCTAGTGAGGACTCCATGGCAGACAGCATCATGGAAAGAATGTGGGGGTGGGGGGAATGACTGTCACATGGTTAGACAGGAAACCAGAGATGCAAGGAATAAGCATGTTCTTTTATAAAAACCTTGAAAGAACCAGTCAGGGTCCCATGAGAACTATACCAATACCTCCTGAGAGCAACACACTCAATAACCTATTTACTCCCCACTAGCCCTCACCTCTAAAAGGCACCATAGCAGCTCCCCACACCTGCACCCTGAGATCAAGCTTCCAACACAAGATTCTCAGAAGCACATACACAAACTGTCCAAACCATAACCCTGGAGTAGGAAGAGGAGTAATAGAGGCAACATGGCATTTGAGAAGCTGCTCATTTTTTTTTTTCACCTGACCTCATTAGTAAAATTATTAAACTCTAGAAAGGCTTGGTGTGGAATGATCTTTGGTGGAAAGTGACAAATGATGGTTTGCTTAAACTTGGTTTAAAGCATTGTGCGAGTTGCTACTGCTGCCTGGCCCACACCCACCATCTTTATCAAGAGGACGTCATTTTTTCTTCAGGGTGAAAGTGGATCCAGGCACACAGTTCTCACCAGTGAGGCACAGTGGTGGATGACAGGACTTTGGCTTCCCAATGCAGGTGCAGACTCAGTTTTTCCCTCCTTCTTACCTAGAGTACGATCAAAAGATTGAAGGCAGAGTGGCCTTCATCTTGTAATAAGAAGGAGAAAATCAGCATGCTGAGCATGAAGTAACAGGAAGGTGAAAAAAACTTGAGGCAGTGGTGATATTTCAGAGCCAGGTTCAAAAAAAAATAAAACCCATTTCATGAAACCATTGCTGTTGTATTGTCCATATGCTGTTAAAAAGCTGTGGTTTTTGTTTGCTTGTTTGTTTGTTTGTATAGCTGTGTTTTTGTTTGTTTTCTGGGGTGGAGAGGAGGTGTCATACTGGGGGTTGAATTCAGAGCCTTCACACAGAGCTATATCCCCAGCCCTTTTTAATTTTTTTTTTATTTTGAGATAGGATCTCACTCAGATGCTGTTTTCCAGGCTGGGGCTCCAACTTGCAATCCTCCTGCCTCAGGTTCCCAGAGTGCTGGGGTTATAGGCATGCACCCTCATGCCTGGTTTAAAAGCCAGTTTTAGCCAATAAATACACACAATCCTAGTTGAGGAAAGACAGCATCATGAAGAAGTAAGCAGGAGGAAAATTTGCAGACATCATGGGGAGGGCTTTAGATTCTCACTGACCTTGAATTGGGCAACACAGAAAAATGAAGGTTCCATTGTACATATTTGCAGGATAGTGTAGTCAGAATTTGAGTTTAGACTAGATCTATGCTTATCCTAAAACTTCAGCATATTTGGGTAAGACAATAGATCTTAGAAAGTTGAAATAAAGGAAATCTACTACATGAGAGTCCAAGAAGCTTTCTGGAAAGGAACTTATTCTAGTATAAAAAATATACACATGTGTCCAGGATATTGGAGTTGCTGTCAGAGAAAAGAAACTTATACACAGTATTCTTGTATTCAATTGCTCTCTGGCCCAGTTCCGCAAGACTCCTGTCTGAGTCTTAGGATAAAGAGGCTACAAAAGGAAAAAGTAAGCAAAGATCATTTGTTTCTACATACTACCCAAGAATGTTTAGCACTAAAAGTTTCAAAATGCTTAGCACCACCTGTGCTAGGAACACTCGTGATCAAGGCAATCGCTGCAACCGTCACCAAAAGATTGCTAAAAGTGACAGGGGCTGCAACAATTACTTTAGTGCCCTCAAGTGCAGCCATCAGACATCCAGATACTGTGCTCCAAATGACCCCTCCACACAGCACAACTGTAGATACTGTCTATGGTTGTCATCACTCTAAAGATGTTCCTTGTTTTAAGACTCCTAACACCAGCTTACTCAAACTAATCTAGGTGTTAACCTTGAAGGGATTCTGCAGATGTAATTAAGATTACCATCAGTTTACCTGAAGGTAGTTTGGACCCAGGGTAATCAGATACTAAAAATCAAAGAAGGTCAAAGAGTGAAGTAGAAGAAATGAGGCAGAAGGAGAGGTCAGAAAGAATCAAAGTGTGAGAAGGACCCGACCCTCTATTTCTGCTTTAATAATGAAGGAGACAAGAGCAGAGAATGAAGGTGGTCTTTAGAAGCTGAGCATGACCCCACAATAGCCAGGAAGGAGCAAATTCTTGGTTCAACAGTCACCTAAAACAACATTGCCAACAATCTCAAACATCATAGAAGCAATTTTTCTTCCAAGGTTCCTATGCAGAAGATAGCCTTCCTGATACCTTGCTTTTTCAACCAGTGAGGTCCACGGTAATACTACTAATCTATTAAACTGAGAATAATAAATTTTATCTTAACCCTTAAAGTTTGTAGTAGTTGACTATGATGACAACAGGAAACTAGTACAGAATCCCTTTTTTTTTTTTTTTGTATTTACTTCTTTATATATCTGTTTCCTCTGCTAAACTCTTGTAGTATAGGCCAAGAATAACTCAGCCTGTTGTTGTTCTTGTTCTTGTTCTTGTTCTTGTTCTTGTTCTTGTTCTTGTTCTTGTTGTTAGTCTACTATTTTTTCCTAGTCAAGACTTCTCTGTTTTCTTTCTGGATATAATATTTCAAGTGTCTTTCTTTCAAAATAGTTATAATTTGTTTGTAAATCTTTGCAAGGATGATGGCTGAAAGTGATTATTGCTAAACTCCTTTGTCCAAGGGAAAATAAAGTCTAGCCTAATTTGCATTTTAAATAACAATAGTTGCACGTAAATTAGGCATGTATCTGTTGTTCATTTACAGTGCTGAGTCTGTTTACTTCAACTTTCTCCTCACTATAATATTTCTTGAGAAAGTAGCAGAAATACTGTTCTGCCTCCCTTGGTGATTTAAACTTGTTCTGATTATCTTTCCCTAATTTTTTTGCAATTTTTCTATTTGCAATTTTATTGCTTTCACATTTTTATTGAATTCATATTCTCAGTACAAAATATATAGAAAATACACTCCTGTTTAAAAATAAAATGCAAAAAACTTATACTAAAATCCACAAAACTGAAAACTGTGGTTTCTTTTTTAAATGATATTTGAAAAGATAAAATGACAAATTTTATACAGATGAAAAATGAATACATGCTAAAGATTTTCTTTAACTCATTATCAGTAAAGGAACTGGTAAGATGTTAAAATCCATTCAAAAGAGAACACAAAGAACAGTCACATTTATGAATCAGAAATATTGAAATGAACATGCAAAGGGAGGCAAAATTGCTTCCTCCATAGTTGAGAGGGGAGTCTCTTGAGTATACACCTGACTGAATTTGTTTGCATGGCCATAGTAAAGAATTGATTTGCATTTTTATCAGTTATCTAGAACTACTGTAGTGTAAGATGGTTCAAAGGCAAAGAAAAAAGGTCCTCTTGGAATCTGATCACTAGGAAATGTGTACTTGGAACAATGTGTTAATTTCCACTGAAACATAAAATTTCATTTGATTGATCAATTTACTTACTTACCTATTTATTCCAGTACTGAGGATTGAACCCAGGGCCTTCACACTGAGTCACTGCCCAGTCCTTTTTTTTTTTTTTTTTCCTCTTTCTCTGATACAGAGTCTCACTGCTAAGTTGCCCACGCTGAGTTCAAGCTTGTGGTTTTCCTGCCTCAGTCTCCCAGATTACTAGGATCCAGGTATGTACTACCATGCCCACCTTCATATACTCCTTTATGTAACCCAACTTTTAAAGCATGATTATAGAAACGGGAACCATAAAACACTTTTGAGCAGGGAAATAGGTAATAGGTTTATCAGATATCTTTAGGTTGAAGTAGAAAACTTTGGAGCTAGTAGGTAGTTACACAAGCTTGACATTTTTCAACTTTTTACTAGTATATAAATATATACATAATAAATATATCCACTGCAGAAAACCGGTTCATAAACATATCACATCTTGATCCTCTGTACTTCCCCTTCCCTCCCCACCTTCTATCTCCCCTCACCCACAATCCTGTTTTAAGAGGTCTAAGTACGAAGTGTATAACACATGTAGCTCAGAATGGAAAATGATAACCAAGTAAAGAGAATTTCACTAAGGAATGAGTAATACATTTCTCCCAAATTAAGAGGGAAAGAAAGAAAAATAGGTCAATGATTCTGAGCAGTTTAGATCTGGACTCTTAGGACTGTCTTGGGTAGTACTGGTAAGAAAAATAGAGAAGTGGGGTACAACAGATTCTGAATATACAATGAAGAAATTCATATTTGTCCATTTAGAAATGATGATATCGCATCCATATCAAAACTCCTTAAGTGCAAGAGGAATTAGGACCTGAATTTGCCAGATTGACTACCTCTATGACTGTTAGGAATTCTATTCGTCTCCCTCCTCTAAGTACATGTTCCAACCTGTCTCTATCAGTAATATCAATTATTAGGTGTTTGATTTCTAAATGAGTTCAGGACCCTAGGCAAGAATGGGGAAGTTAACTTAGAATGTGAAAAACTAAATACAAACATTCACAATTATGCTACATTTTTAAAATTTGACATTGATTTGCTATTTTATAAATCAACCATATTTAAAAGTTTTCTTCTCTTTCCTTCCCCAAACCAAAATTTTTTGGGAAGAATAATTCCTTTTCCTTTCTTTTTCTGCCACTTTAAGAATTTTTTTACATTTTACATTAGGTGGCTTATTCAAAGTCCAATCAAATTACAGACTAATGTTTTACAATATAAACTAATCCAAATTAAAGTATTTTTGATATAATTATCTATGTGGTCTCAGCCAAAAGAGTTGGATATTGTAAACATTGAAGTGTAAATTTCAACAAGAAAATCTGTTTTTATTCACCACTAAAATTGTTTACTCTGATTGATACAGAGGACTTATTTGCAAACATCTTAATTATGCACCATTTTACTGAAGATCTTCATGGGCTAGACACCAGCTACATTCATTTCGATGTGCAAGGGAAAAAGTATGTATCCTTAATGGAAATGTAGCCAGTTTCACAATTAAATTTTAATTAGTTGATATATACATTCAAGTTGAAAGTGTTTATTAACATGTGGTAGCAGAGACTACTATTATATTATAAATACTAATGTCATCTATGTGAATGATGCCTTTGCAATATTAGTATTCAAGTTGATTATTACTTGCCAAAATATTGCATGAAGAACTCTTACTAGAGAGTCAATGACTTGAAATTTATTCCTTTGTATTAAATAGTTAGACAACTCATTGATATGATTGAGAATAGTCCATAAATTTAAACTGTTTGAAGTACTGAAGTGATGGGGTGGCACCAAGATGGTGGAGTGAAAGCTGCAGAGAAATAGCCTCTCTGAGAGTCACCATTCAGACACTGGAACATAGTAACATGAGGAAGGTAAGGAGGCAAGTGGGTCCCTGGGCCCAGAGAGAATCTGAAACATGAAGCCCACAGAGAGAATGAAGAGAAAAATTTCAATGAAGAAGGAGGTACCTAGCAGCACCTTCTCCCTAAGATGAGTCTGACTGCAAGAGAAGAGCAGTTCAAACATGCAGACACACAGTGACGGCTGATAACCCCAGAGGCCTCCAGGGAGAGATGCAGCAGTGGAGGGGAGCAGCACATGTGAAGGACTGCACCAGCTGATAATGAATGGTGCGGGCTCAGTCCTCCTACAAGAGACACCGGTTGACCAGGAACATCTAGGAGACGGGGTGGCTGAGATCAGAACTCAAAACAGCTGCCAGCTCCATCTAGTGGCTCCTGGCTTGGCTCAAGCCCAGAGAAGGGATGCAAAGGGCTGCAGGCTGAATAAGTCTGGTTTCAGCCAAAAGGTTTAGGCTCGCTGAGATTATACACTACCCCACCAGAGACAAACCTGGAAGTGGACCTTTTTTCCTCTCTCTCTCTTGTTTGTTTTTTGTTGTGGTGGTGGTCATTTTGTTTTTGTTTTTCTCCTTCATTGTTTGATCTTGTTTTTATATGAATGTGAATGTGGTTTCTAGCCTCTTTGTGATTGTGGTTCTGTTCTGTTCTTCTTTTTATCTCTTTCTTCTCTCTTTCCCTCCAGTCTTTTGCACTACTTTCCAAAAGTCAGTAAGATCATCCTTTGACCTTCAGTCTTTCTTCTAATCTCTTCCTCTTTTTCTACTTATTTATTTTCTACCTAACCCAAACTGACATAATAAGGACTTGTATATTGTGTATAATTTTCTGGTTTGTTTTATATTTTGTTATATAACCACAAATCTAGTTCATACAGTTACAGGTGGCAAATTAATGGTTACCTCAGTTTGTCATTTTCTAGGCTATGACAATTGTTCTAAAGAGCTGTTATTCCTGGTATTTCAAGACCGAGACTGACTAAGGTTCACAGAAAATACTGTGGTATAGTGTCAAAGAGCCATGGGCTGGGCCAAACTGGCAGGAACTTCTCATTCCCAACAAACTAAAGAGGTACAATCTCTCAACAGATTCAAAACTCAAAAACCAGCTATACCTGGAAGATACCTCAGAGAAGTAGTCATTTCCTAAGGGTTCTAAAGACTGTCAATAAAGCAACTCATCATAGACAATTTACAAACATTACCCCAGGAATTAAACTAAAGAAAGGAAAAGAAAATGTGAAGATACTTAAGATGCAAACCCTGACATCCAAGTCACCAAAAGCAAATTCAGGGGACAAGGAGGTGGACAATCCAAAAGCCACCCCCCTGACCTCTCTAAAGTGATAACAACAAAGCAATTGAATGAGGCTCCAGAAAAAAAATCAAATCAGAAATAATTTCACAGATAACTGCAGAGATAATGTCACAATGAAAACCATGCTAGGTAACTCTAGAGAAGATACAGACAAAATATAGAGGACCTTAAGAAAATTATGGAAGCCAGGAAAGAAATGGAATCCATTAGGCAGATTCAAGCAGATAGACAGGAGAATAAAAATTCCACTGAAAGTATCCACAGCAGATTGAGCCAACCTGAGGACAAGATCTCAGATATAGAAGTTTTGAGATAAGTGATCATGAAAAGAAAAGTTCCTTAACAATAGCAAAGGAGAGACCGGGGATTTAGCTCAGTGGCATAAGCATCTGCCTGGCAAGTGCAAGGTTGTGAGTTCAAACCCCAGTAGCAAAAAAAAAAAAAAAAAAGAAAGAAAGAAAGAAAGAAAAAAGAAAAATAGGAAGGGACCATGAGAAATCAGTCCAGTAGCTGCTACCTGAGGCAAACAAGAATAATTTAAGATTGACTGGTGTCAATGAAAAAGCAGAAGATAGCACAAATGATTTAAAAAACTGTTCACAGATGTCATGACAGAAAACTTCCCTAATAGGGAAAGAGAATTTGACTGACAAATAAGTGAGGGCTATAGAATTCCAATTAGCCATTATCAAAAAATCTATAGCCAGTCATATCATTATCAGGATTCCAGAAATTCAGCACAAGAATAAAATATTAAAAGCTGTTAGGGAAAAGAAATAGCTCACCTATAAAAGAAAACCCATCAGAATCACAGCTGACTTCTCAGCATAAACCCTCAAGTCAAGGAAAGCTTGGAGTGAAATATTTCAAATTCTAAAGGAAAACAATCTTCACTCTAGATTGATGTAATCTACAAAACTATCTTTCAAAACTGATGAAGAAATAAGATATTTGCATGACAAAGAACATCTGAGGTAATTTATGACCATCAAACTAGCACTCCAAAATGTTTGGAAGGACATTCTAGAAAGAGATAACAAGCATAACTCCATGAGCCTCAACAGAAGGAATCCACCAGGCAAGGCAAAGAATTCCACAGAGTGAGGGAAAAATGGGAGGAGGCAACAACAGGAAAATAACATGACAAGGATAAGCCAATACAGATCAGTTATAGCCATCATTGTTAATGGTCTCAATTTACCAATCAAAAGACACAGACTGGATCAAGAAGCATCACTTAACACATAATGGATCAAGAAGCAAGATCTAACAATATGCTGCATACCTGAAAAACATTTAATTAAAAAAGAAATTAATAGACCGAAAATCAAAGGGTGGAAAACAATGCTTCATGTAAAAGGAACCCAGAAAAAAGCAGGGGTAGCTATTCTATTTTCAGACAAAGTGAATTTCAAGTCAAGACTGTTTAAGAGAGATAAAGAAGGTCACTAATCCTCATAAAGGGAACAATCCAAGAGCAAGAGATAATAATCATAAATATATATGCAACAGATACCAGTGCATTCAACTATATAAAACAAATACTACCAGGCATGAAAAATCAAATAAGCACTAATACAACTGTATTGGGGGATCTCAATACCCCAATGTCACAAAAAGACAGATCAACTTGACAAAAAACCAACAACAAAATATTAGAATTGGACCAAATTTTGAACAAACAGACTTAGTAGATGTCTATAGAGTGTTTCACCCCACAACATCAGAATGCACATTCTTTTCAGCTGCCTATAGGATGTTCTCCAAAATAGACCACATACTAGCTCATAGAACATGCTTAAGTAAATGCAAAAGAATTGAAATTATCCCAGGCATATTATCAGACCATAGTGTGATAAAATTGGAAATCCATAGCAGAAGAAGCCACAAGAACAAGAACTTTCTAAACACATGGAAATTAAATAGCACCCTCCTGAGCAACCAATAGGTCACAGATGAAATTAAAGAAGAAATTGAACAGTTTCTACAATTAAATGATAATGACCATACAACATATCAAAACTTATGGGACACAATGAAAGCATTCCTAAGAAGGAAATATATAGCAATGAATACTCATATGAGGACAATAGAGCAAGCACAAATAAACTACTTAATGGCGAACCTCAAACTTCTTGAAAAAGAATAGTCTAAACCAAAAACTACAAGGGAGGAAATTTTAAAAGATCAGAGCAGAAACTAACATTGGAGACTAAGAAAATCATACAAAGAATCAATGAATCGAGTTGGTTCTTTGAAAGATTAAATAAAATTGAAAAATCCTTATTCAACCTTATCAGAAAAAAAAGGAAAGAAAAGACTCAAATCCACACAATTAGGAATCAAAAGGGTGAAGTCACAATGGGCCATGCAGAAATACAGAAGATCATCTATGCCTACTTTGAACACTTGTATTCTATTAAAATGGAAAAATGCAGAAGAAATGGACAGATTCCTAGATATATATGCATTGTCAAAGCTGAATCAAGAAGATAAAAAATCCTAAATAAACCAATCAATGAAATCAAAGATGTAATTTGAAACTTACCAACAAAGAAAGCCCAGATCCTGATGGATTCACTTCTGAATTCTACAAGAAATTTAGAGAAGATCTAACACTACTACTTCTCAAACTCTTTAATGAAATTGAAAGGGAAGCAATACTCCCAAATTCATTCCTGGAAGCAAGCATTACCCTGATACCAAAACCAGAGAAGGACCCAACTAAGAAAGAGAACTACAGGCCAATCTCCCTAATGAACATGGATGCAAAAATCCTCAGTAAAATACTGGCAAACAGAATGCAACAAGTCATCAAGAACATTATATACCATGACCAGTTGGGATTAATTCCAGGGATGCAGAGGTGGTTCAACATATGTAAATCAATAAATGGAATATACTATATTAACAGAGCCAAGGGCAAAAATAATCTCAATAGATGTAGAAAAAGCTTCTGACAAAGCCCAGTACCCATTCATGGCAAAAGCCCTACAGAAAATTGAAATAAATAGTCTTTTTCTCAATGTGATAAAAGCCATCTATGACAAACAAACATCCAACATCATACTAAATGAACAAAAACTGAAAGCTTTCACTCTAAAATCAGGAACAAGACAAGGATGTCCACTTTCTCCACTCTTACACATCATAGTCCTGGAATCTTTAGCCAGAGCAATTACACAAGAGAAAGAAATAAAAGCAGTAACAATAGGAAAGGAAGAAGTTAAATTATCATGATTTTCAGACAACATGATACTCTACAGAGAAGACTCCAAAACTCCACTAAAAAAGCTGCTAGGTTTAATAAACAAATTCAGTAGTGCAGCTGGGTACAAAGTCAATATTCAAAAATTAATAGCCTTCCCATACATGAATAATAAACTCACTAAGAGAGAAATTAGGGAATTAATACCTTCCACAATAGCATTCAAAATAATGAAATACCTAGCAATCAATCCAACGAAGGATGTAAAAGACCTCTACATTGAAAGCTACAGTACTCTGGAAAAGGAGATTGAAGAGGGTATCAGAAAATGAAAATTTATTCCTTGCTCTTGGGTAGGAAGAACCAATATAATGAGAATGACCATACTTCCAAAACTGTTATGCAGATTTAATGCAATTCCAATCATTATTCCAACAGTGTGTCTCACAGAATTAGAGAAAACAATCCTAAAATTAATTTGGAATCAGAAGAGACCAGAATAGTAAAGGCAATTCTAGGCAACAAAGACAAGGCAAAGGGCATCACAATGTCTGACTTGAAATTATACTACAAAGGTACTGTAATAAAAACAGTGTGGTACTGGCAGAAAAACAAACCTGAAGGTCAGTGGAAGAGATTAGAAGATGTAGAAACAACTCCAGACATGCTCAATCACCTTATCTTTGCTTTTTTGGGAGGGGAGAGGTAGCGGGGATCAAACAACCTTGTGCCTGCCAGGCAGGCACTTATGCCAGTGAGCTAAATCCCCGGCCCTTCAACCACATTATCTTTGTAAAAGGTGCCAAACACATTCACTTGAAGAAAGATAGCCATTTAATAAATTGTGCTGGAAAAATTGGCTCTACACATTTCACAGATTAAAATTAGACTCATATATTTTACCATGCACTAAATTAAATTCAAAATGGATCAAAGATCTAAATATTAAAACAGAAACATTAAATCTGCTGAAATTAGACTAGGTAAAACTCTTGAAGACATTTGTGTTAGCAAAGACTTGAATAAAACCCCAACTGCACAGCAACTATCACAAAGAATCAACAACTGGGATATCATCTTATTTAAAAGCTTTTGCACAGCAAGAGAAACCACCAACAGAGTGAAGAGACAACTCACAATGTGGAAAAAATGTTTACCCACTGTTCCTAAGACAAAGGATTACTTCTGAGAACATATAAAGAACTCAGAAATGCCAGACCTCCCAAATTTAAAGACTCAATCCAAAAATGAGCATCTGAGATGGACACACAATTCTCAGATGAAGAAATACATATATCAAATAAATATATGAAAAAATGTTCAACGTCACTTGTCATTCAAGAGATGTAAATTAAAACAACACTGGGATTCCATCTCACCCTGGAAAGAATGGCTATCATCAAGAAATCAACCAATAACAAATGCTGGAGGAGCTGTGAGGAAAAAGGAACACTTCACCAGTGTTGATGGGAGTATAGACTGGTGTAATTACTGTGGAAATCAATGTGAAGATTCCTCAAAAAACTAGGATTGGCAGTCCCATTTTACCCAGGTAGTCCCTTTCTGAGTATCTCCCCAGAAGAATTAAAAACACCCTACCACATCAATATATGTGCACCTATTGTCTAAATCTGGAAGCAACCCCAATGCTCATCAATTGAGGAATGGATAAAAAAAGATGTGCTTTCTTAAACAGTACAGTACTACTCAGCCATAAAGAAGGATAAACTGGAGACTTTTGTAGATAAATGAATGCAACTTGAGACCATACTCATAAGTGAAATAAATCAGGTGTACACGTGCAAACATACCATTGCGTCCCTATTATGAAAAGCTGAAAGGGTAAATAAGATCCAAAATGCACAATAGATATTGTAAAATAGGAAAAAACTATTCAAAAGGAAAGAGAAATGGGGATGGGTGAAAGGAAAAAGAAGGAAAGGAAATGCAAAAAAATATGTATATATATATATATGATAGTTATACTACTAATTTTCTCTTAATTCTTTGAAAAGAAATGTTTGTGCTAATATTGTTTGGACAATTAAATGCCTTCATCATGTACTCTGAGTAACTAATTTACAGATAACAATATGCAATATATTAACCATTGTTACCCTGCTATTATCTCATTTTGAAATTTTTTCCCTTTAAAACTAAAAATAAAAAAAGAGAGAAGAAAAAATGTGCTGAAGTGAGGGGCTGGAGCTGGTGTTCAGTGGTAATGTGCTTGCCTAGCATGTGCAAGGTCCTGGTTCAAACCCCAACACCCCCTCCCTCCCAAAAAAGAGATGCTTAACTTAGCATTGCACTGATAGTTGGTAAGTCACTCTTATAAGACATGTAGAATTTTAGAGATCTTTTTCATTCTATATTTTAATATTTAGAAAAGGAATTTTCAAAGATGAGATACTTGGTCATAGCATTAGCTATCTTACACACTTTCTAATATTTCTACACTGTTACTGAATAAAATTAACATTTATATTGTCATTGGTATAAAACATAATTTGCATTTCTGCATACAAGCAAACACACACATTTTCAGTTTTATCTGGTTAGTATGTTACATGTAATTCTTTACCTTGTCAGGTGCACAGAACAAAGACAGGAGAAAAATTACATGCTTTATGGAGTTCTTTGTTTCTTCTTTTTCTTTCTTGAGTAAATACATTTGACTTTCATAGACCTTTTCAAAAATGAATGAAATAAGAAACATGATTGTTTCATAACTATTAACAGAGCCATATCCATTCCCTTCAGAAAACTAAAGTATTGTCAAGTAATTTCCAGCACCTTCTGTCTAAATTCTAATAGTACCCTCCCTCAAATAGACAGAA
>RJWM01032978.1:0-21000 GCA_004363535.1 Dasyprocta punctata | reverse complement strand
AGTGGGTTGGGTGAGATAAATATCTTTTGCGAC
Source organism: Dasyprocta punctata (assembly GCA_004363535.1). Lineage (NCBI taxonomy): Eukaryota > Metazoa > Chordata > Mammalia > Rodentia > Dasyproctidae > Dasyprocta > Dasyprocta punctata. The sequence continues at coordinate 20,967 of RJWM01032978.1, read as the reverse complement.
CTTTACAAAAATAGTTTAAATGCGGTAATGAGAGGAAATCTTTACTAGGGTGCGTTAAGAGTGAAAGCATTTTAAGAAGAGGTGACAATAATTGCAGACCAATAATTTAAAGATTTCTTTATGTGAAATGGAGGAGAGAAGTGAGATGTGTGCTGGAAGTTGTGGAGCTGTACATGAATCAAGAAAGTATTTTGTTCTGTTTTGTTTTTGTTTTAGGGTTAGAAATCGTCATAGGCTGTCTGTGCAGTGATGGAATATTCTGAGGAAAAAAGAAAAGCTGTTTATTTCAGAAGAAAATTCCTTCTGGAGGCAAAGACAGATGGTCTCCATGGCTAAGTGCAGTGCAGAGGGTGAGAGAGGCAAGGCTGTGGAAAAACGCCAGGAGAATCCACTACATCTGAGAAGAAAACTCAAAACTGAAGAGAAGCCTTGGTCAAAATCCCAGCCACAAACTCCTCTCTTGTAATAAACAGATTCTAGTGCTAAGTAAAGATTAAAAGGACAGTCTTTGTACATTTGGAGTAGCAAAGAATATACTTTGGAAATCAGTTTATTTCCTAGCTTGAATGATAAATTCTTTCCAGATTCACTGGTCAGGTCAGGATCCCATTGGAACAAATTTAAGCCAAATGAGTTTTTCCGTCACATAACTTTGGTGCAAGATCACACACGGGACAGGCACAGTACTGGTCATCAGTAAGTGTCCTTCGGATTTGCAGTAATGTGTAATTCATTTGCACTGGTTATTTTGATTGTTAGTCACACGATCGTAAACAGTATCCCCTTAATAACCAACAGGTAAAGGTCAGGCATTGCTTCTAGCAGCTGAAGGTGGCAGGAACCAGCCTAGACATATGCATTAAGCATGAAGCCACCGGGAGCAGAAAATTGATAAATCATTCTGAGGAACACGATCATGGTAAGAATAATTAAAAACTACCTAAGACACATTACATATAACAAAGAAGTATAACTTTTCTTTTATACAATAATAAGAACTGTTAAATTTTTAACATCTTACTCTTCCCTTTTAAACTGGGAAATACTAGATAATACAGAAATATGGATACATCATTTATATTTAACAAATAATCTAAGTGAATATTCTTGTGACTCTACAAGAGATAAATATCACACTATGCTACTAGAACAGCTCTATCCTTCTGCCCTATAATCCTGTCTGCTCTCTTTTTCTGACAAATAGCCACTATTTTGACTTCTGTGATGATCACTGACATGTTTTTCTTTGTAGTTTGATCACCCATTGAAGCATTTCTAATTCCTTTCCACACGATATTTTTATTCTAAAGAGAAAAAGCAATAAAAATAATGATACAAAATTTCAAAACAAGACAATAGGAAAGTAATAATGGTTATAACATTGCACATTGTTATTTTCAAAGTAGTCACTCACATGACAAGAATAGGCATGAAAAATTGATCAAACACTATAGGCACAAAACATGCTTTTTAATGAAATAACAGAAATTAGTATAACTATCTTAATTATCATAGATAGATAGATTTTTCCCTTTTTTCGTTTCTTCATTCCTTCATTCCAGTTTCTCTTTCTTTTTGAACAGGTTCTTCCTGTGTCACAATCCAGTCTTCATGGAGGGCAATTGCAGCAGCTATGGAAAACAATGACAATGGGATTTTGTAGTTGAGGACAGAGATTGGGATCAAGTAGGAATACTGTATGGAGAAATGGGAATTCATAGCCAAGGAACAGAGTGTGTGTCAGTGGATGGAAAATATCAAAAGTAAAGGGATCTGGCTAAACTGGCAATTTTTTTTGCAGAAGGCAGGCCCCGATAGTGAAAGATGAGGTACCTGACCATGTATCAAATATGATCAGATTTGAAGAGTTTGAGAGGGCTGTCTACTGCTAAATTGACTGAGTGGAGTTCTTTGCTAAAATTGGACTTCATAAAGAAGCGAATAAATGAATCTAGGAGAAGGCCCAGGAGACTGACTAAAGTTCAGGTGAGCAAAGAATCTTTGTTAACACGCATATATATCAGTACACCCCAGAGCACTTCTGTGTTCTTCAGATTTTCTTCCTTTCGGCAATTTTCACTTGTGGACTATGACTATCCACCTTTATATTTTAAAATGAAAATTTTCAATGACTTCTTAGGGTCATGCTCCAGAGGATTGGGGGGAAGAAATGAACAAAGGGCAAGCAACCAGGTAATTGTTTTGGTATAAACCTAGCCCCATTACTTTATTCAATGTCACACTTGAAGAAGACCATCATAATTCTGTTTCTACATGAACATCCTTCCTGAGGAATCTTGCACATGAAGAGATCTCTTTTCCTAGTTTATTTGCATAAACATTGTGGGATTGGGAAAATTACCTTCCCTGTGCTACATGTATCCCTAATCCCTGACTTTGGCAGCTGATGGTCTCCTAAGTGTTGCCTGAACCCCTAGTAGGTGAGCATTCCTCTTCACAAGTGCTTAATTTAAGACATCAAGTTACCTTTTCTTTAGCATATACCTACATTGTTTGCCACTCTTGAACTTAATGAGAGAGACATGGTCATTTGACTAAAATTTACTGGTTTTACTCTGTGTCAATATAAAAAAGTCATCAATTGCCATCTGCTCTTTGACCAGATGTACCATATCATTAAATGTATTGTATCATTTAATCTTGATATTAATAATGCAGGATAGACCTCAATATTATATCTATTTATAAATAAGAAAAACTGATGCCCAAGGCAAAACACTTAGTCAATGTCAGGGAGAAATTTTACACTGATCTGACTTGCTGGAATATATAATAATCTCTCTAATGAAAGCTAATGGTATTGTTTTTCATTAGTTATTTCATGGTCAAGAATTAGTAACAGATATTATGATCAAATAGTAGAATTTGACCATAAGCTCATTAATGCTTACTCAAATTTCTGAAATTTTGAGGCCTTTTTATTCCACTTATGACTCAGGGCATTTGTACAGGCTATAATTGCTGGTTTTATGACTGGTGATTTGTTGCCTCCAGTTATGCCTCAACAATATAAGTTTAGAAGTATGCATAAAATTATAGAAAGTAAATATTTAACAAGTATTATTGAATTAAACAACAAAATGATGCAATTGAGGAAGTAAGACATTTTGAACAAATAGGTCAAAGCAGACTTTTCCATTAATATATAAACATTAGAAATTCTGAGGACACGTCCTACAACAATAGCACTAGGTATTACATAATTATAGCATGCAGACTTGTAATTTAAAGTTTTGTAGTCTCATAATAATAAGGAGACTATCCAAAAAGAAGAAAACAAACTAAAACCAATCAACCAGTCACCAGCACCAATGACAAGCAAATACAAAATCAAGAATGGGGCTAAGGATGCTAACACTCCCACCAAAATGAAAAGAATAGTTCCTGTTTTTTTTCTAAGGGGAAGGAATAAAGTCATGAGGCTCCCACGATAATCCTGCATCTAAGTATTACAATTAGGATATAAAAAATGAAACATTTTAAAAATTAAAAATGACTAAAATTATAAATAAAACAAAAACATAGCATCCTTAAACTTGAAAACAAGCAATATAGCTTTTAGACTTATAATAAAACATTGTGTAAATAATATATCTTCCACTCATATAATAAATACATATTGTATCATTTTAAAACAAAATGACTCAAAGAAAAGAAAAACAAAAGTTAAAAAGTTAGTAAAGCACAAGATAAATCTAGGCAAATGACCGAAATGAAGACATAAAGACAGAAGAATGAGGTAAAAACCATTCAGGATAAAATATGAAAGCCTAACATATCTATCCTTTCCCTACAAGGAAGCATCAAGAGAATGAAAAACTCACTATTTGAAGAGATGACAGCTGAGAATTTTCCGGATATTTATAAAGACACACAAGGATCACATACTCTACAAACTTGTTAAAAAGGAAATGCCAGATACCAGGCATACTTTAGAGAATCAGTAGAATAGCACCAAGAAATGGAAAATTTAGAAAGCATACATGTGAGAGGAAAAGACATACAGACAGCGACAGAGACAAAAAAAAAGATACAGAGAAACATCAGGGCCTATGTTTAATAGGTTCAAAGAAATAAAAACCTGAAAATACATTTGCATAAAAAATAATACATAAATTATGAATACAAATGAATGTACTTGAATTTTAGCAATAAAAAATTAATTACTAAAATGAAAAACACAGTGAATGGGTTAAAAACTGATGAAGTAGATTGCAAAAAGAGATGAAGAAATTATCCAAAATCTTGTAAAGATTAACAGAAAAGTAAGAATAAAAATAAATGAGGTTAAAGGGATCTGGAGTATAAGAAAGTCTAAACAAAGACCAAGAATGACGCATTTTTTAAAATAGGTTGGAGGTAATTTTTACAGAGCCACTAGCTGAAAACGTTCCAAATCCAATGAAACACAAGCAAACCAATAACAAAAAAACAAACAGATTGAATATGCCAAATAACTCCAACCAATAGTACCTAAAAAGAAATTACAAAAAACTGGATATTCTATAGTCAAAATACAGAACACCAAAGCCAAACAGAAATTCAGAAGCAGACAGAGAGAAAACAGTCAAATGAGTCAATGAAAGTCAGAAAAGGGGGAAGAATATTTTCAAAACAAAACAGAAAATAGCCCCCATTCCATAATCTATACATGCTGGAAATATCCTTTAAGAAAGACAGAGAGAGGGCCAAGAATTTAGCTCAGTAGCACAGCAGTTGCCTGGCAAGCATGAGGTCTGGAGCTCAATTCCTGGCATAACCCCTACCCTTGCCATTATGGTTGTTACATTGTGTCAACTTGAGAAGTTTAGAAGTTTAACTAAAGACTCAGCAGGGAACCAGGATCCTTACTTTGTAAATATCCTCATTCTGTGCAAGAGGAAGGCACAGAGATTTTGTGAGTGATACATCTGCCCTGCGGGACAGGGAGTGACCTGCATACAATATAAGGGAGAAAAAGAAGTTTGTTTTCCCCCTCTTTTGCTCTTGCTGCTTCTGCTGGTCGCTGCCTTGAAGGGTTGCCCTGGTGCCATACCACTCTGCCTTGGAGTCAGCTGATTAAGGACTGAAACCTCCACAAACAATGAGCTAAATAAACCTTTCCTTCCTTAATTTTGGGTGTCAGATATTTTGTCCCAGCAACAAGAGAAAAATAACCAAGACAGCCAACTCTCACCCCACCAAAAAAAAAAAAAAAAGAAAGACAGAGAGAGAAAGATCTCAGAGACTGCATTATCCAACCATAGGTTGCACTGAAGGAAGTTCTTGAAGATGCATCTAAGGCAATTGTGAAGAGATCCCAGAAGGACAGCTTGTGATGAAAGAAAAAATGGATGGCAAACAAAGTGATCAGTATAGGGACAAATGTAAAGCCCAATCGCTACAGATTTATTCAGGGAGAGACAGCATGAAGAATTGCTTGGCTCCTCCAGACCCAATCTACAGAAACCCATTTTATGCAGTCATCACTAAGAAGACTCACTATGTCTCCTTCCCACACCCAGCCTGCACCTGGTCTGATCGCGTCTCCATGTCCCACACACTGAGCATACTGAGGACCTTGCTGTTTCTACTGCATTGTACACTTAAGATGAAAATTCTGTGCTCACAGGAGAAAGTCGAAAATGTCAGAGCCTGCCACCCACCCTTGGTGCCACATGAAGAGAAAAAACTCACTCTGTGAAAAGCTATTCCCCCCACATAGTTACTGTGCAGTGCAGAACTGCCCCTAACCAGCAATAAAAGGCAGGCCTCAACAATAAAAAGTGCTAGAGCTCTATTGGAGGGGACAGTCGTTTAGAGTACCGATGAATCCACATCTAATTGTACTGCTGAAAAAAAGGAAATCTTGATTGAGAGCAATTAGGAGGTTAGCAGATACCTGATACAAGCAAAACAGCAGAGCAGCCATAAATTTAATAGAGAAAACCAGGAAGATCCCTCTTGGAATTGCAGCCATTGCTAGGTCAGGGAGGCTAAGTGCATGCATTAGGCTGTCTCCCCAGAAAAGTAACCAGAGCAGGATATATCTGAAAGCATTTGCCATGCTGCACACAGAGCCATCAACACAAGGCAGAAGCCTCACCAGCACATGGTCTTAAAGGTAACCTCTGACCAGACACTGCTGGAGAAGAAGTAAGTTTAAAAACAAAACCGTGCTCAGCCCCAAAGATCTATAAGACTGCTTGTGCTTAATATTGTGTCCCCTGGAATCAATCCGAGTAAGCCTCCAAACTACCAGACTTTGTGAAAGTGTGGGACAAGAAAAAGTCAGCTTTCTTAACCATCATAGCAGCTTTGAAGCCACACGTTCATCCAATACTAAGGAATAAAGGTCACATTAGCTAAGGAAACTTAAGCAGAACCTTTACTATTTAGATGATTTATACCATCGCAAGAGCCACCTCTAGATAAAAAAAAAAAAACAACACAGATTATAAGCTAAAACCAAGAAAAGGAAGAACTGACTAAGGATATCAGAGGCTGCACACTGTGGAGAAAGTAGTTCAGCAGAACTCATCCAGGCAAGTCGTGAAATAACAAACAAATTAGCAAGTAAAGGACAACATGACAGAAACCACTTCTGAAGGTGAAGGGGACTCAGCATCCACAGATACTATAATGTATTATCTAAAACAGACAATTTTCAATAAAGATTAGTATACAAGCAGGGAAATAGCAAGGATTGAACCATTAAAAAGGGATAATCAGGCAATAGAAACAGATTCAGAAGTGGCTCAGACAGTGGACCTACCTGAAAAAGAACTCAATCAAAAACTGTAACTATATTTAAAGAACCAAAAAGAGCAATGACAAAAATAAAGCATGATATGGCTATAATGTGTCATCAAATACATAGTACCAATTGAAAAAGCATAACTTATTTTCAAAATTAATGGTATTGAAAAGAATAATAACCAAAATGTGTAATTTGTTATACAGCCTCACTCATATTTAAGCTGTGGGGAAAAAGAATATGAGAAGTTGATGATATCAATTAGCATAGAATCTGAAGAATGAAGAGGGAAAAATGTATGCTGATAAATATATAAAAGAAATGAGGAAAACAATTCAATGAATAATAGCTCAAAACATCTCAAGTTTTATTTAAAAAGATGAATTTATACATCTAAGTTCTACAGTGTCCAAGTAGTAAAACTCCAAAAAGATAGGCTTACAGACAAATTACAAAATACTTAGCAAATAAACCAACAACAGCAACAATAAGAAAACAAACTCTTTGAAGGAGCCAGGACAAAAGACCCATGTGCAGAGAAAACCTGGTAAGATTAACAGCTGACTTCTCATTGGAAACACTAAATTCAGAAAAAAAGTAGGCTACCATATATAAAAGTGAAATAAAAAATTACTCTCTAGTAAAAAAGATTGAAGAGAATTATACAGACAGAAAGAAATTTGAAGAGCATTTTTGTTCTTTAGGTGGAAAGTAGACATAATCCAAATTCACATTTTAAAAGATTCCAGTAAATGTAATTCTACAGGCAATTACAAAAGACGTTGCAATTACATATTTTTCCTCTTTTTCTCTTCTTTGTAAAAAAAATTGGTGAAATACACATAGCATAAAGTTGGCCTGTATCATTTTTTGGTGTGGACAAGGGAATTATACACATTCACACTGTTAAACAACAATTACCACTCTCCATCTGCAGAAATTTTTAATCCCTCCGAACTTAAAACTGTGGGTATGCTTAATCAATAACTCTTGCCTTCTTGCCCTCTAGCCTCATTTCTCTATGAATTTGATTATTCTAAAAGCTTCATATAAACAGAATCTATATTTGTCTTCTTGCATGTGGCTTATTTGACTTTAGACAACATCCACAAAGTTCATCTATGTTATGTCGTGTGTCAGAATTACTCTTTTTGAAGGGTCATATAATTTTGGAAGTATTTATATTTATTTGTTCATTGATTCACACGTTGATGGGCATTTAGACTGCAGCTATTATGAATAATATTACCGTGAACATCGCATGCACAAATTCCTGTTTGTGTTCCTGCTTTCAATTCTTTCTTTGGGGTACTTGCCTAGGAGTTCAAATACTGATCACACAATAGTTTCCCTTGTTTTTGTGAAAAAGTATTATGTTGTCCTCAACACTGACTTTGCCATTTGATTTTCTCACAGGCAATATCCAAGAGTTCCAATATCTCCACTTCCTCAACCGCATCTGTGACTTTTTTTTTAAACAATAATCATCCTACTTAGACTAAAGAGGTATCTCTTTGTGGCTTTGATTTGCATTTCCCTAAAATGTAGTCATAGTAAGCATCTTTTCATGTGTTTTGGTCATTTGGAAATCTCGTTTGGAGAAATGTCTGTTCAAGGCTCTTGCCCACTTTTTGACTGGGCTGTTTTGGTTATTTTTCATTAACAAGAGTCCCTAGGTATTATAGACATTAACCCCTCATCAGATACATGATTGGAAAATACCTTGTCTTATTCAGTGGGTTGTTTTTACCCTCTATTAATAATTTCATTTAATGCAAGTTTTTAAAAAATTTTAATGGTCTTTTTTTTGATCAATTTTATTCAAAGATAAAAAGAAAGAAAAAGAAGAAGAAGAAATATAATAATTGTAATGAAGTCTAATTTATCTTTTGTTGTTATTTGTGTCTCTGCTTTCGATATCACTGTTGGGAAATCTTCGTCAAGTTCATTGTTGCAAAACTGTCCTATCCCTAGCTAGAATTCTTTACTAGTTTTGATAATTTAACAGCACTAACATTCCAGTTGAACATGGATGTCTTTCCATTTATTTCAGAAATGTTTTGCACATTTCATTGTACAAATTATTGCCTTGAGCTTTTTATTAAGTATTTTATTCTTTGCTGTGATATTTTATGTGGACTTATTTTATCTTGATTTTCTTTTGAAATCATTTTTTTTCTTTAAAAACCACTACAGAGCTGAGCATGGTGGTTCACACCTGTAATCCCAGTACTTGGGAGGCTGAGGCAGGAGGATCATTGCTAGTTAGAAACCAGCCTGGGCTACAAAGTAAACTCAAGTCCAGCCTGAACTGCATAGCGAGATCCTGTCTCAAAAAACCACACACACAAAAAAAGCAAAAGCCAAAACAAACAAAAAAACCACTATGTAGAATAAAATGTTTGAAACTGTGTTTTTATGTCACAGCATACAGAAATGAAAGATTTAATAAAAATGTCAATGGTTAAAACAGAAAATCAGCAAGTAAATGCAACTATGAATAATGTGGCTGTACTATAAATCAAAACAGATTTAACAGACCTTTTAGGAAACACTACCAAGCAGCAACCAAATGCATATTCTCCTTAGTACTTAAGAAACATTCTCCAGAATACACCATTTTATAGGTCATCAAGTAGTCACAGATTTGAAAGGGTTAAACTCATAATGCATACATTCTCTGACCATAATAAAATTATAACTAAATGGTTACAGAAATAAATTTAGTATGCTTATAAGTATATGGATATTGAATTACACACTTTTTAATAATCAATAGATTAAAAAAGAAATCACAAATAAAACTAAAACACTTTAGAACAAAAATTGAAGTACAATATACCAAAGTTTGTAAGAATGCAATTGACAGAAGGAGCTTTCTAGCAAAATAAAAGTTTACATTAAAATGATGAAATATCCGAAGTAAGAAAACATACCTTCCACAAATGAAACTAGAGAAAGAAGAATCAATTAAACCTGAAGCACAAATAAGGAAAAAAATCATGAAAACTGCAAGGAAAAGAAAATAGAAATGCAAAAATAGAAAATGCAAAAATACTAGCAAAACTAAAAGTCAACTCTTGGAAAAGATCAGCAAATTTACAGATCTCTATTTAAACCAACCATGAAAAACAGAGAAAAGACATTAACTTATTCAAATCAAGAATGAAAGAGAGGCTATGAGTACTGACTTACCAAAATTAAATATATTATAAGGCACTACTGTGAACACCTGTACACCAACAGTTCTGAAAATTTTTGATGAAGAGATATATAGAAGGACATAAATTACAGAAACTGATTCAAGAATAAATAGAAAAGTTGAAAAGCGTCTTTAGAAGAAAACCCCAGACCAAAACTAACTCAGTGGCAAATTTTTCAAAATACTCACTATAAAACTAATAGCAGTCCTTCAAAAATTTTAATAAAGAATTATAACAAGAGAGATTCTTCTAAATCATTCTTTTAGACTAAAATTAGTCTGATATCTAAACAGGGAAAAAAGTCACAAGGAAATGATGAGATTACTGTATACACAATTATGTTTAATGAAATGCCTGCAAAGGAATATGTAAAAAAGGAATTTTAGACCATGACCACATGGAAGTTATTTTAAGACAAAATCATGTATTTAAATTTTAGACTTCAAGATGACGGAGTAAAAACTCACATCAAATCACAACTTCTCTCGTACCTAGAATTAAGACACCTGGATGACAATTACTTACCAAGGAGATGAAAAAAGAGTTCTTGAAATAAAAATAGAACCCACTGAAACCTATGAGCTGTGATCAGAAAGTATAGTGAATGTTTACTTTAAAAAATAAAGTTATTACTGTGAAAGACACATTGCTATTAATTACCCTTAAAATTCTCCCCTTTCTTTCAACACACTTACCCATCATTCCTGCTACTTTCTGAAGCAATTCTGGAAGTACTCTGTGAGAGTGTAATCTCTCATTGCTGTATCATAGCTGCCTCAATGTTTTGACTCTTTTAAAAATGTTACCTTCCACATTCTGTTTGACATTGGAGAAGTGTCATATCTGGTGAATAAGATGGATAAGGATACACTGAATTTATTTTAAGTTTATTGGTACAACTTAAGTATACATACTGACCACATACCTTATAGGAAATTTGTATCTGTACATGATATATCTTGATTCCTCTTTTTCTTTTTCCATTCCCATCCCCTCTCTTCAAAATCCCTTCCCCTCCTGATTCACAAAGCTCAGTTTTCATTTTATTCTTTTTCCCAAATTTTTCTTTCCCTGTCTTCCTTTCCCCTTCCCTTCCCTATTTCTTTTTTGCTTTTGAACAAATTTCTTATTTCACAATATCTGTTGTACATTTATGTTCCTATTTACATTTCCAGTTTATCACACTAGAGAGACAATGTGATTTTTACACATGTGTGTCTGATTTATTTCACTTAAGTGTATGGTCTAAAGGTCTATCCATTTAGCTATAAATGCCTCAATTTTATCTTTCTTCATGACTAATACTCCATTATATATATATATATATATATATATATATATATATATATATATGACATCTTTTCTATCCATTCACTGGTTGATGAGCATTTGGGTTGCTTCCAAGATCTAGCCATTACACATTGTGCTGCTGTAAACAGGGGTGTACATATATCACTGTGGTATGATGCTTTTAAATCTTCTGTGAAGATACTCAGAAGGGGAATAGCAGGGTCATATGGGACGACTAATCCTAGTTTTTTGAAGGATCTCCACACTGATTTCCAAAGTGACTGCAGTAGCTTACATTCAATAGCTTTCCTCTACAAAAATAACAAGCGCACTGAGGGAGAAATTAGGGAAACAACATCCTTCAAAATAGAATTAAAAAATAAATTAAAATATTTAGGTATCCAGTCTTTTCCCAAGAGTCAGCACTATCTGCATACTGTGGGGGAAGAGAACAAGAAGTCACCAAGAAGCAAGCCCTCCCTGCAAATCAGTGTCATGTGCAGACTGCTGGGGAGAAAGCCAGATACCAGCCTTTTCCCATGAGTCAGCACCATTTGTGGACTGTGGTGGAAAAGAAAAAGAAGTAACCAAGAATCATGCCTTCCCTGTGAATCAGTGCCATGGGCGGGCCACTGGGGAGAGAACAAGATGCCAGCCCTTCAGGCATGCAGACTGGGAAACAAGAAAAGCCAACCTCCTGCACTCCCAGCCTGGAGAAACGCAGGCTGCAATGATAGATATTGAGGTAAAATACAACTTAATGCTTCTACTGTTCAGTGTTTCACTGACTTTTCAGGTCTAAAGCTGGTAGTCTGTTCATCCATTCAGAGGATAATGATACACCATATAGCATCTATGGGGATTTCCTTCTGAAGGTGGTAGCCATTATTAATTCCCTATTATCTTGTTTTGAACTCATTTCATAGTTTTGTTAGGTTGTGTTTTATTCTGTTTTGTTTTCTTTGATTTTGTTGTATCCAATAGCATGGGCAAGTATTTTAAAGATGACAAGATATATTATGGTAGCAATTTTGGATTTGCTATTATGTTGCTTTGAAGTACTTTACTGCATTCATTGTTATGTTTTTATTGGTTTCATTCTGTTCTGTTTTGTTTGACTTTTACTTTTTCTGAAGATACCTGCAGCTATTTTGAAGACAACAAGAGGCATTATGGTAACCTTTGTTGATTTTCTATTGTTTTGAAGTCTTGTGTCACACTGGTTTGTTTGATTTGCTTTACTCTGTTTTATTTTGCTTGGTTTTATTGTCTTTAAAATAAAAATATTTTTAAAAAGAAAATCTAAAGATATTCCTTGCTTATGGGTAGGAAGAACTAACATTATGAAAATGATCACACTCCCAAAACTGCTACACAGATTTAATGCAATCTCAGTCAAAATACCATTAGCCTACCTCACGGAAGTAGATAAAATATTCCTAAAATTCATTGGGAACCAAAAGAGATCTAGAATAGCAGAAGCGATTATGGTTAACAAAGGCTAGGCATGGGGCATCACAGTCCCTGAATTGAAATTATACTACAGAACTACTGTGATAAATATAGCATGATGGTGGTGAAAGAACAGACCTGAGGATCAATGGAACAGACTAGAACATACAGAAATAGCTCCAAATGCACTCAGTTACCTGATCTTTGACAAAGGGGCCAAACACATTCACTGGAAGAAGAATAACCTCTTTTATAAATGGTACTAGAAAAAAACAGCTTTCCACATGCTGAAGACTAACACTCGACTCATGTCTATCACCATGCACTAAACTAAAATCAAAATGAATCAAAGATCTATTGCCTTCTGTTTTTTATGCTATGGTTCACTCGTATGAGTTCAAGTGGTTTTGCCCATGAACATGATCTCCAGTTGCATCCATTTACCTACAAGAGCCTCAAGATTATCCTACTTTATAGCTGGGTAACTTTTCGTTGTATGAAAATACCATATCTTTCTTATCCATTCTGTGGTTGATGGGCAAGTTATCCTTGCTTTTTTCTGGTCTCCTGTTGTGTGGAACAATTGTTTTCTCCTTTGATTTTCAGTCTATAAATTTTCTTTTGAGTTATGTGTTTCTTGTATACAGTTTAATGATGGATCTTGTTTCTTGATCTATTCTCCCTGTGTTTCTTTTTATTAGTGAATTGGGGCCATCTACATTAATAGTTATAACTGCCATACATGGGTTCATCTCTGCCATGCTATCCTCCTGCTGTTGGCCCTTCACTTTTCCCCTTTACTCAGTTGCCTGTCCTGTTTGGTGATCCTCCTCTGCTGCTGTTCCTGGAACCGTGGTCATCTGTATCGCTCTCTAGAATATCCTTCAGCACTCTCTGTAGGGTTGGTTTGGTGGTCATGAATTTCTTCAGTTGTTCTTTATCATGGAAGTATCTTATTTTTCCATCAATTTTGAAAGATAGTTTTGCAGGGTACATCAATCTGGGTTGGAAGCTGTTTTCTTTCAGGATTTGAAGCACTTCACTCCAAACACTTCTTGATTTGATGTTTGTGTTGACAAGTCTGCCATGGTTCTGGTTAGTTTTCCTTTATAGGTGATCTGTTTCTTTTCTCTAATAGCTTTTAATATTCTGTTCTTGTGCTGAATTTCTGGAATTTTGATTATTATATTTTTGGGTATAGATTTACTTTGGTCATGGCTATTTGGAGTCCTGTATGTCTCACTTATCTGTATGGCAGATCCTTTTCCCATATTTGGGAAGTTTTCTGCTATTACTTCTGTAAATAGACTTATTTCATTTGTGTTGACTGCTTCTTCACTGATACTTATCACTCTTAAATTATTTTTCTTTGCATCATCTTGCATCCATTGAATTGTTATTTCCTGGTTCGTTGCTATTTTAAGAGATCTTTCCTTTCATGACCACTAGCTGCAATCCTGTCTTCAAGATCTGAAAGTCTGTCTTCAGTCTCTTTCAAGCTGTTTTGCCAACTTTTGATTGACATTTTAATTTCCTGGATATCTCTTTGAATCTGTTTCATGCATTGTAATTCATTTCTATATTATTCACTGAAGGTTTCTATCATTTTGCAATGCTCCTCTTTTTTTTTAATCTATGTCTTCTTTGGATATGCTCAGCAATTCTTTCATCATGTTTGTGATTTTTTCCTTTACCTGAGACATTATTTCTGATGTGATTACTTTTACAGTTTCATGAAGTTGTTTCTTTACTTCAGTTGCTATACTCTCGGAGATTTCAGGTGTGTGACTTCCATTTTCTTCCAATCTCCCATACTTGTTCTGTGTGGGCTGAAGGTCTGAGATTGCCTTCTGTTCCTTCGTCTTGACATTCTCCTGGGTCCATCCCAACAAGCTGGTTGTGGAGTCTGGACACTTTACACATTGGCTGCCCCTATGATGTGCAGGGGAATGACACAGGCACCTGGGTTTCTATGGCCCCAGCTTCCCAGAGAGGTATCAGGGTGTAGGATGGGCTTCTCCAGACCCCTGCAGCTGCACTGGGGCTTCCCCTATGGCCAGGGGTGTGGTGGGGGAGTGTTTCTCTCATCCTACATGTCTATACCGGGAGTTGCCCGATAGTGGCAGGCACACAGGAGTATGTTTGTCTGGTTCTCCTGGTGGGTGATGGCTGCCCAAAGGAAGCAAGAATCTCCAATGGTGGCCTGCAGGTGTATGGGGCTTACCTGGCTGCATGACCCTGCTCATACTGGCTGCCCCTGGGAAGCAAGCCTTCTGATGGCAGTGACTGGCACACAGAGGCAGATCTAGCTGGGTCCCCCTACCCACACTGGCTGTCCATGTGAACCAAGCCTTCTGATGGCAGGGGCTGTCAGATGGAGGCAAATCTGGCTGGCCCTCTCTGCTCATGCGGGCAGCCTGCAGGAAGAAGTCATCTGATAGCAAGGGCCGGCAGGTGGAGGCAGATCTGGCTGAGTCCCCCTGCTCGTGCTGGCTGCCTGAAGTAAGCAAGCCTTCCAATGGCAGGGACCAGCAGGTGGAGGTGGATCTGGCTGGTTCTCTCTGCCCACATTGGCTGCCACAGGAAGCAAGTCTTCCAATGGTGGGGGCTGGCTCCTAACATAAATTTTGAAAATGAAAAGTACAATAACCCAAATCTAAAATTAAATGGAAACTTCCACTAATTTAAAGGACCACACTGAAGATAGAATTTTTGGACTTTATAGATAAAGTTGAAGGATTAGTGCATTAATAAGGGATATTAATAAAGGGTAAAAACAAGAAATTATGAACAAAATATCCAAGAACTCTGGGATGTAACTAAAAGGCAAAATTTATAGTTTTGGTTTAGGAGAGGGTACCAGGGCACTATATAATAGAAAATATGAAATACAATATTAGTAGGATATTTCCCAATTCTTGAGAAAGATATAAACATCCAGCTAAAAGATACATTTAGAACCCCAAATAGGCATGACCAGATAAGAATCTCTCCACATTATTTTATAGTTAAAGTGAAAAGCACACAAAACAAGGAAAGAATATTGGAACTGTAAGAGAGAAATGCCAAGCAATTTATAAAAGCAAACCCATTCAGAATTACTTCAGAATTCTGTGCAGAAATTGTTAAGGCTAGGAAAACATGGAATATTTTAAGCCCTGAAAGAAAATAACTGCCAACCTAGATTACTACATCCAACAAAGCTATTCTTCAAAGTTGAAAGAGAAATAAAGACCTTGAAAGATAAGCATAAACTAAAAAAATTCGTGATCCTTAAAGTAGTATTCCAGGAGATGCCTTAAAGAATCTTACACGCCTAAGAGGGGGATAGATAAGATATAGACAATTAAGAAAGAATCAAACATTAGGCAAACAACAAAATGATAGGAATTAATGCATAACTTCTTCTGATAACTCTGAAGTCAGACTTGTGTCACAGCTAGGATTAAAAACAAAACCCACTTCTTTGCTGCTTGAAAGAAACACACCTCACTAGTGAACACATATAGGTGGAAAGTAAAGAGATGGAATAGCAATAGTCTATGCAAATGGAACTGAAAAACAAGGAGTAGACATATCTAACAGTGCAGACTTCAAGACCAAATTGGTCAGACAAGACAAAGAAGGCCACTACATATTGGTAAAGGGAGAAATTCACAAATAAGATTGTAGCAGTTCTAAATACATATGCTGTGAGCATAGGTGTACCCCATTTCATAAAACACTATTCGATATAAAGAGACACATGTGTCTCAATACTGTAACAGTGGGTGACTTCAATACTCCACTCTCACCAATAGATATGTCATACAGATTAAAAAATCAATGAATAAACACTGAAATTCTACTATAAAATAGGTCAAATGAACTTAACAGATGTCTATAGAACATTCCATCCAACAACCATAGAATACACCTTCTCCTCATCAGCTCATGAAATATTCTCCAAAAGATCATATTTTAGGTCACAAAGAAAACTTCAACAAATCAAAAATTTAAATTATTATTTGTGTATTATGAGACCATAAGGGAAGAGAAACAAAAGCAAGCGAAACCACAGAAACTATAACAATACATGGATATTGAATAATTCACTTTTGAATGATCAGGGAATCATTGAAGAAATCAAGGAGTAAGTTTAAGATATTTGAGGATCAAGTGAAAATGTAAGTTCCAGAATCTGTTTATAGCAGAATAATTTCTAGGAGAGAAGTTTACAGTTATAAGTGCCTATATAAAAAATAATTAATTAGACTTGGGAGAACAAGTATGAGACAAATCCAACAGAAGGGAAGGTATAATAAAGATTAGAACTGCAATTAATTAGATAAAAGCTAAAAATAATGTATAAGATTAATTTAAAAAGCTGTTTCTTTAGAAAGAAAAACAAGATTGATAAATGCCTTGGTTACTTTTCTCTTGTTGATGAAGACAAATTACCCATTGCTCAAAATCAATGAAGGAAAGATTTATTTAGCTCACAATTTGTGGAGGTTTTAGTCTGTAATCAGCTGGTTCCAATGCAGGGTGTTGTGGCACAAAGGCAACACTTTAAGGAGGCATAAGACAGCAAAAGTAGCAAGATGGAAAGTGGGGTGGAGAACAAACCAGTTTTCGTCACTTATATCATCAGCAGGCTACCACATCCCCCAGGGTAGGTGTAGCAATCACACTGTCTCAGTGCCCTCCTCTTGCACAGGCTCAGGATGTTTACAAAGTAAGAAACCCAGCTACCTGCTGAGGGCTTAGCTAAACTTCTAAACTTTTCAAGTTGATGCAATGTATTAACCATTACGCTATCCAAAAGGAAGAGACAGAAAAGTCTCAAGTCAATAAAATTATGGATTAAAAGGGGGATGTTACAACAGACACCACTAAAATCCAGAGGATTATCAGGGGATGCTTTGAAAATCCATATTTATTTATTTATTTATTTAGATACCAGGAATTGAACTCATGACCTCAAACCTGCTAGGCAGGCACTCTGCAACCGAGCTACATCTCTGGTCCAACCTATATTCTAATAAATTGGAGAGTCTGAAAGAAATGAATAAAATTCTCAATACATATGACCAATCAAAACTGAACCACAAGAATATAAAAAAGTGAAACAGATTAGTAACAAGCAATAGGATTGATGCAGGAATAAAAAAATCTCCAAACAAAGAAAAGCCAGGACCAGTCAGGTTCATGGATGAATTCTGCCAATCCTTTAACGAAGAACTAGCACTAATGCTCTTCAACCTATTCCATGAAGTAGGAAGAAAGGGATGCTTCCAAACACATTCTGTGAGGCCAGCATCACCCTAATACCAATAATGACATGCACACAAGAGGACAGATATAGGCCAATACTCTTGATGATTACAGATGCAAAAATCCTTAATAAGATGCATGCAAACTGAATCTAACAGTGCATTAGAAAACCATACACCATGACTGAGTTGAACTCTATCTAAGGGTACAAGTATGTCACGATATATGAGAATAAGGAAATATAATATGCCACATAAATAGAATCAAGGATAAAAGTCACATATTTATTTCAATTGATGCAGGAAAACCCTTTGACAAAATTCAGCATCTCTTCTTGATAAATGCCCTAAAGAAGCTAAGTATTGAAGGATCACTCCTCAACATAGTAAATGCCATGTGTGACAAACACACAGTCAACACCATTCCAAATGAGAAAAAAAAAGAAGGCATTTTTTTTTAAATCAGGAAAAAGGAAACTGTATCTATTTTCAAAATTCCTATCCAATACAGGTATTGAAATTTTAGTACAGAAATTTAGTAAGAGAAAGAAATAAAAGAAAGGAGCAGGAAGTGAAGAAATCAAATTATCTTTGTAGATGATATGATCCTATTCTTAGAAGACCCTAAAAATTCCACCAAAAAGCTTTTAGGGTTAATAAATGAATACAACAAAGTAGTAGGATATAAAGTCAACATTTAAAAAACAAATCAACAGCTTTACTGTGTAACAGTAAAGGATTAACTGATAAATTAAGAAAATAGTTCCATTCACAATTATTTCAAAAAACAAAATGTCTAGGCATCAGTCCAATTTAGGAGGTTAAAGACCTCTACCATGAAAATTACAGAATACTAAATGTAGACATTTAAGGCACTGTAAGATGGGAAAACCTCTTAAGTTAATGGACTGGCAGACTAAATACTGTCAATATGGTCATATTACTAAATGTGATCTAAAGATTCTATAATCATTAAAATATCAATATAATGCTTCAGAGAAATAGTAAAAAGTCTTAACACTTATATGGAAATGCAAAAGACCCAGAACAGACAAAGTAAAATTCAGAATGGGCCAAAGACCTAGGTATAATACCTGAAACTTGGAAACTGCTAAAATGAAAAGGAGAACACCTGAAGCAATGGACACAAGCAAAGACTTCCTAAATAAATCTCCAGTGGTAAAGGAGGCACAAGAATCATTGAATTGCATCACATCAAATTAAAGTCAATGCACATCAAGGAAAAGAGCCAACAGCATGAAGAGACGGCTTACAGAATGGGTAAAATCTTTGTCAGCTACTCTTCCAAAAGGGGATTCATATCTAGAATATACAAATAACTCAAAACCTTTAACATGGAAAAATCAAATAGCCTAATCAATGAATCAGCAAATGAATCGAACACTTTCAAAAGAAGTACAAATGGCTCGTAGGTATATAAAAAGAAAAATTTTCAACATTATTAGTCATGAGAGGAAGGCAAATCATTCCATTGTATCCCGGTCAGAATGACTATCATTAAGAATTAAAAAAAAATGCTGTTGAGGATATGGAATGAGGTTTTCTACACTAATGGTGGAGATGTTAATTTGTACAGTCATTATGAAAATCAGTGTGGAGATTTGCCAGGATCTAAAACTAGAGCTGCAGTTTAATCTAGCTATCCTATTCCTTGGCATATACCCAAAGAAATTAATGTCAGCACAACATAGGGATAACTAAATACCTATGTTTATTGTGGCACAATTGACATGAGTCAAGATAAAGAAGCAGACTCAATACCCATCAGCAGATGAACGGGTAAAGAAAATGTGGTACACAGCCACAACGAAGTATTATTCAGTCACAATAAAGAGTGAAATTTTGTCATTTCCAGGAAAATGGGTGGATCTAGAGGCCATCATGCAGAGGAAAAGAAGCCAGACTCAAACAAATATCTCATCTTCTCACTAATATGTGAAATCTAAAAAAGGATGACAAGAATTTAGAAGGGAGACTATAAGTAGACAAGAGGGAAAGAACAAAAGGGAGAAAGAGAGAAAAGCGTAAGGGCCAGAAATAGTGGGATGGTTATGTTTGAAATATGTGTATGCATTGAATCCCTCTTCCAGAAAAAGAATGTGAAACTAAGAAAAGGCAGAGCAAGGGGATGATGGAAGATGCAATGATCAAAGCATATTATGTTATGTGCATGTAGCAATTCACCAAAATGAAGCTCATTAATCTGTACAACCAATGAAAAAACGGAAGACAAAAGAGAAAATATCTAAACTGAGTTGCTTCAATTTAAGTAATAAATTTGTACATAACCGTTTACTTTCATAACAGCAAATTCACAAGTAGTGCTATCAAGAAGCAAATTACTTTTATTGCACACAAACTTCATATTGTAAACAGAGATTAGTCCCAATCTCATCTTATGCCATTGGCCAAATCTTGACAGCCAAATCTCAGCAGATTAGTAAAGAAACCAAAAATTTTAGACGTGGTGCTTGCATGATGCTTAAGAGAGAGACTGGGACACTCAGATCACAATGTTAAGAACGAGACAGTGGATAAAATGTAGATCTTACAAACATTGAAGATTGATTATGGGAGAAAATAGTCCTTTTTGAAAACAATTTACAAAGCCGGCAACGAAGAAATACAAACAGATAAGTTCATTGGTAAATTCTACCAAATATTCCACTCTTTCAATGGATCAGAGAGTAGAGTGACCATGCCTCAACTTCTTTTGTAAGACCTTGATTCCAAAATTTGACAAAGTAGCCAGGCGTGGTGGCGCACGCCTTTAATTCCAGCACTCAGGAGGCTGAGGTAGGCGGAGCGTTGTGAGTTCGAGGCAGGCTTGGGCTACAACAAGAGCGCAAGGCCAACCTGAGCTACATAGTGCGACCCTGCCTCAAAAAACCAGGGCCGGGAGTTTGGCTCAGTGCCTTAAGCGCCTGCCCTGGAAGGCGCGAGGCTGTGAGTTAAATCCTCGGTGCTGAAAAAAAAAAAAAAAAAAAAA
>RJWM01032977.1:0-21006 GCA_004363535.1 Dasyprocta punctata | reverse complement strand
ATCTTTTTTTGTTTGTTTATTTGGTTCCAGGAATTGAACTCAGGACTTTGTGCTTACCAGGCTGGTACTTATGCCACTGAGCTATATCCCTGACTTTCCAGAGAATCACTCCTCACTGGGATGCTCACTTCCTGAATCCCTGGATCCTCCCAGCAGTCCCTAGGTGCAAGTGGGGCAGAGATGGTGGTCGCTGGTTTTCAGTGGAAGCATCCTGGGCCAGACAAGGAAAGAAAGCTTTCTGAGTCCCTCCACACTTTGATAGGAAGCCTTCCTGATTCCTCCATCCTCTTAGAGCTCCATGACCTCCTCCCACCTGGAAGCAAGGGCCCAGGTCTCCTCCACCTCCTCCAAGGTTAAGTCTGTCTTTACAATAAGGAGGCTCAGATGTTGGCTAGAGTAGTGGAGTGAATGAATAAACCAATGCAATCATTCCCAGGTGGCTGAGCTGCTGTGTGGATGGTCTGTGTCAACACCCCAGGCTCCGCCCAAATGCATCTCTGTCCCTCTCCTGGCCTAGTTTTGATTGTTTTTCCTCACCTTTTGCTGCAGACACTAAGCTTATCCCAGCTGGGATGCATAGGGTTGTCAAACCACTGTGTGACCTTGGGCGAGTCATTTCTGTCTCTGTTGCAGTTCTCTCTTGGGAAATTAGGACAACTATTGCACCATCTCAAAGGGTCTCATTTGGTAGGCCTTGGAAAACACCTTGTACCTCAGGTCCCACAAAGCACTTGGCACCATCTGTGGCATTTAGCACGTGGCCAATTCAGCAGAGACTGGGCTCCCGACCTCTGCTTACCCTCTTCTCTATGCTCCAGTTGGCAAGAGTTGGACTGGGCTGCCCTTACCTAGCCAAGGGATGCCCGAGCCCCAATCCCATGTTCCAGATGAATCCACAGCCAACTTCCCCTCCCCAACCTCTGCAAACTCATCGCAGCTGTATCCAGCTCTGTCTCCATCCTCTCTGTTCACCCCCGCCCCTCTCTGCTCCTGCCGTTTTTGGCTTAATGTGCATAACACAATTAAGGCAAAATGGGTTTCCCATCAACCCCAACAACTTCCCTCTTCTCACCCTACCCCAGGTGCCCGTTTCCTTCTTCCCTCTGGGATGCAGTGTTCAATTTCAGGACGTGAGTCCCCAAATAACTCTTCCCCCATTGGAGCGTCCCAAGTACCCTAGAGAACCCTTCAAAGCCAAAACAGGGTTTCGTCAGACAGGAAACTTGGGAATCAGTCTCAGAGCCTGGTGAGAAAGGAGCGTTCTACAGCGGGGAAAGTTTCACCGCGCAGCTCACTGTCTCCATGAACAACAGCCAACAGAAGGGAGTCTTGTCACCAAACAGGGTCCTTGGAGGCTCCTGAAGCTGAGTCTAACCCACCCTCCCAAAGAATAGGATTGCACACACACTGAAAAAGAATGTTCAGGACTAGTGAGTAAGAGGCACGGGAAGGAGTTTACTAGACAGAAATCCAAAAGTATAGACTTAAAGAAATGGAGTGCGGGACCTCAAGAAAGAGAGGATCATTGTCTCCTGGAACTGGGAGCACCGCTGCTTGTCTTGAGGGGGTGGAGATTGGGAAAAGTACCCACTCCCCAATGCTCCTGGCTCATATGACAGGTATGGGCCCAGAGTTGTTGTTGTTGTTTTAATAGATAATGTAAGCATTCTTTAAATTCTCTCAGCTTGTTCCTTTATCTTAGGATCAGGGTCCCGCTCTCTGCTTTCTCAACTGAGCCCATTTGTGAACTTTCAGTGTTCCTGAGGAATTGAGGTGTGATGGGTCCGGAAGGAAAGAAGCCTAAATTTAACCCAGGAAATAATGACGTGGCCACCTGGTGACTTTGACTGGGTAGTGGAAGTTGCAGTCTCCTTAAAAATACCGTGTTTTGAGTTTTGAGTTCTTGGTCTCCTTTCTTCCACTTATGTCTTATCCTACCTCAGTATCATCAAGGTTGCTGCCGTGGAGAAGGAGGCCCAAGCTCCTGGGCCTCCCACAAGCAAGCAGCCTGTACATCTCAAAGAGTGAGGGGCCGAGCATGGTGGGGAGCATGCCTGTAATCCCAGCACTCGGGAGGCTGAGGCAGGAGGATTGCTGCAAGTTCAAGACCAGCCTGAGCTACAAAGTGAGTTCAAGGCCAGCCTGAACTGCACAGCAAAACTCTGTCTCAAAGACAAAAAACAAACAAACAAAAAAAGCAAGGCTGGGAGCCATGTCCACTGGGAGCTGGACCAGCATGTTAACTCTCCTGAGCCTCCAGCCTGCATTTATTCTTGGGCAAGCAGGCTTCCCTGACATTGCACAAGACCCCGAGGAGGAATGTGAGCCGTGTCAGGGGTGTGTTTAGGAGCACTGCCGGCAAGGCAGCGCAGGGCCAAGCTTCCCAGCAGCTGTGCACCATAGCTGCAGCCAAAAGCAGAAATTAGCAGAGAGGACCAGGTGCTGAGTACAGGGAGATTGGCTGCACTAAGGGTTCCCTGCTGCTTGGGTATCAGTGGCCTTCCTTGTGCCAAAGGCCAGGCAAGAGAGGCGAGCACAGCCTTTCTCTATTGGAACTGTCTCTTGCACAGTCACTCATTCACTCTGCAAACATCTCTTGAGACATATGGATTGCCAGGCCCCATACTGCGTACTGGAGTCAGCCAGAGGTATCTTCCTTCAAGGACTTCCTAGGATAGAGGAGGAGGCATAGCCACATATGAGGGGGACACAGAGGTTGGGGAAATGGGAGACAGAGGGGGGAGTTAGCTCAGAGATGTGGAAGAACACTTTACCAGGGAGCTGGTGTTGAAATTGGGCCTTCAAGGATGAGTAGGAGTTTACTGAGTTCCAGGTAGGGAAGGGCTGTCCAGTCCCATGAGCAATCAGTGGACCACCTACTGGAGAGCTCCTGCCCAACTCTGTCTGCTCCCCACCCCTAACCCAGCTTGGCCAGGGGAGCCTGCCTGCTGGACCTGGGCCACCCATGGGGGTCCTTTTCTGACATTCGCGTCCTCTGTATGCCTGCATCTCCCCAAACCTGGACCACTGCCTGCGCAGACCCCAGCCCTCATTTCCCACCTTCACCTCGAGGTTCACCTGGTCTCTCCAAGATCAGCCACCCTAGGAACCTAGCGGAACCACGTGTCCAGGCTCGGGCTGGGTCTCCTACATTTGTCAATTTCACCTTCCAGCAGCTCCCAAATCTCTCTCATTAGCATGAGAATAGGGCGGCTGCTGGGATCAGTGGGTCCAGAGGTATTTGTATTCCAAAGAGCTTCCTCTGTTCCCTCAAAGTCATCCCTGCTAGAGCTGGGAGGTGGGGCTGAGATCCTTGGCCACTACAGGGAGCAGGGAGCCCACCAGAGGAAGGTCACCCTGTGCCCTGAGGGTTCTTTTTGTGGTGTGGTGGGCTGGGGCTGGGGGCTGTGTAGTCTGAAAAGCATATATCATGCACTAAGTGCTTGAATTTGTTTTTTGCTTCAAGCTTTTATTTCTTTGACATTTTAAAGCCCATTCTATTCGAGGGAGGAGTTTGTGTGCTTTATCACAAGGGAACCTGGAATTTGAAAAGTTTGGGCTAGTGCCCCACAACCATAATAATAGCCTGCACTTGGGAGCTTTGCCCCACGTTAGGTATCATGCTACGCATTTCACATTATCTCTTTTTAACCCTCACTCAGATACCATTACAATCCCCATTTTACAGATGAGGTAACTGGGGCTTGAAAGAATGATGTAACTTGCCTAGGATCAAAAACCTATAAATGACAGTATGGGCAGCAGTACCTGAAAGTCCCCATGGCTCTGGGCAGAAGCAGCCCAGACAGGCAGTCTGGGGTGGTGATGGGGTGGGGTTAGGTCCAGGTAGAAGCTCCCCCATCAGGCTCCTCTCCACCTTCCTGATTTATGGGTACCCTCCACCCTAGGGACCACTGTAGACCTCGTGTGCAGCTGTGGCACTGAGCACAGTGACATTCCCAAGTGAGGCAGAGAGTGAGGCCCTGTGCCCCGTGTGACCCTCAGGGGACAGCCCAGGATGCTAGACCTGCCGAGAAAGGGTGATCTTCACGCTGTCCAACTTCCTTCCTGCACCCCTGGCCACCTGCTCCCTGTACCCCTGTACTCTCCTCCTGCCTCTTTCTCCTCCCAGCCGTGGCCCACTGCCCTCTGCCAAGTCAGCCCTTTGCTTCTCATCCCGGATTCCAGGTTTCATACAAACCAGAAACCCCAAGGGTTTGCTCTGCCATTTCCTCCTCCAGCTGCCTAGGTGTGGGTAATCCTGACCCTGCTCTTCAGCAGGGAGGGGGACCTTGTGTGAGAAACCGGAGCCATCCCTGGGGTCTATGCATGACATGGGACACAGGCCCACCAGCCACAGCCCTGCATCCAAAGTCATGCTGAACCTGAGGCCCACACGCAGGGTGGGGGTGGGCAGGCTGGGTGCTGGAGCCGTGGGGAGGAGTTGCCTCGCCAGGCTTTTCATCTGCTCCTCATTATCCTCTCCCTCTGCCTGAGAAGGTAATTAAGTCTTCCTTCCATCAAAGGCTGGGGCTGGCATCAGCCCAAGGCCTGGCAGGCTTGGAAGGGAGATAATGAGTGCTCGCACCAGGCCCGGGGAGGGGTCGGAGCCAGCCCACGGCTCACCCGACCCCAAGGCACACAGTGTTTCCAGGGCCCAGAAGAAAATGCCAGCAATGCAGGGCATGCTGAAGGTTAGGAGTCAGCCCTGTCGTTCTGCACGCTGAGCTTCGAGAGTCTAAGATGCAGCTTAGAGAGTAGTTGCCCACAATAATTCTCATGATTAAATGGACTTTTTTTTTTTTCAGTATGTGTGTGGGTAGTACTGGGGATTGAACCGATAACCTTTAGTCTACAACCCCAGCCCTTCCTGATTTTTTAAGACAGGGTCTCTAAATTGCCTAGGCTGACCTTCTACTTGTGATCCTCCTGGCTCAGCCTCCCCAATAGCTGGGATTAGATGTATATTCCACTGCGCCCAGTGAATTCCCTCTTCTTAATCCCTTCTTTTTCAACAAGAAGGATGCTGCTGAAGCAGACCCAGTTCCTTCTGTGGGGGCCCTCGCTGTCCACAAAACACCGTGCTGAGCACTGGATGTATACTATTTCATTTGGTGACATGTTTCACACCACACTTTTGAGGCGGACTCTAATCCTTCCCTCATATTTTCCCAGAGGTGTGACTTGAAATTTATTTTCCATGCTCAGTTACAAGAGTGGAGACAGAAGGCTTCCTGGAGAAGGGGCAGTGAAGGACAGGAGGATGCAGGAAGCCCAACGTGCAAGGGCGGAAGGGCAGAGGCAAGAGGGCTGTAGAGAAGGGAGCCAGCGAGGCTGGCAGGATGGGGCAGAGGTCAGCACACGGGTGACCGTGGGCCCTGGGCAGATGGGAAGCCATGGAATGTTAGGAGCAGGATAGGTGTAGGAACGGGTCTTTGGATGGTGTTGGAAGGTTGGGAACTGGTGGGTATCCTGGCCCAGTCCCCCAGAGCCCTCCTTGCTGGTTCTGACCCAGAAAGGGAGGTAGTTCCCGGAGCTCAGCAGAAAGGACTGTGGTCCAGAGTTACGTGCGGCTGTGCCATCTGTCACGGCTTAGATCTAAGATGGCCCCGGAAATCTGGTGTATGTGGATGTGATTGGATCCTAGGGGTGCCATAGTCAGCCATGGGTTTCTCTGTGGATGAGTCCCTGGCTGAAAGTGCAGTTTAGAGGAGAGGCCAGGCTGGAGGTGGGTCCCTGGGGGTGTCATCTGGGAGGTTGTGTTCTTGTCCCCAGCTCCTCCCTTTTCTCTCTGCTTCCTGGCTGCCCCGGGTTGAGCAGTTTTCCTCCACCTGGGCCCTTTCATGATGCCCTGTCTGTCTTGGAGCACTGGAAACATGAGCCGAAATATACCCCTCCTCCTTGAAATGTGGGTGTTACATATTTTATCCCAGAGACCAGAAAGTGACTGAGACACACCTCTGTGAGCCTCAGTTTCCTCCTCTGTGAACTGAAAATGATAATGGTGGGGGAAGGGTGGCATCCACCTCATTGGCCAGAGAGGACTCAGTAGCATATTTGTGACACAACACCGCTACCGGGGTTGTCAATGGTTTCTCTGGACAGAGAAAAACCTGGATGGGCTCCCTGCGTTTTGAAAGCAGCTCTCAAATCCCAGGATGAACACGTTTAACAAGAGGGTTTCAGGCCAACCTCCAAATCTCGAGTAGCCTTGAGAGAGTGGCCACTCAATTACCCTTAATCTTCTTGATGAGGTGGAGCAGAGCCAGCCATCGTGGGGTGGAGACCAAACCCTGGAGCCCTGTCCACGGATTATCCTCCAGCCTTCCTGACTACAGTCTCTGGATGATGGGCGGGGTGGGGCTGGCTCAGGACAGGAAAATGTTTTGGGCGAGAGAGACCTGGTTTGAAATTCCACCATTAGCGTTTGGCCGTAGGCCTGGAAGCCTCTTCTCCACCTGCCGCTCTACTCTGGGAACCCACATTAGCCAGGAGTAGCTGCCTCCGGGAGGGGTTTCACCCAATCCCTCTTAACCAGTGGCTCTCTGGCTAAGAGCATTTGGATGATGGGATTGTGATACAGAGGGTGAGAGCAGCCAAGAGCACTGGGCACTGACAGCCCACCAGGCTGCGGGTTCGCATCCAAAGCCCCTCTCTCACTGCCTGTGCTTGCTTTGAAACCATCCCTCTGGGGAAGCCCAGAGAGGACATTCTGCATGACAACACTGAACATCACCCAGCAGGGACTGTTTCTGGGTGACTTCTGGGCTGGGCACAATCACCCACCCATCAGAAAAGGAAGAGAGCTGGAGGCTGAGGCTAGTAGCCCAGGGGAGACCTCCCTGGGCAATGAACTCTCAGTCTCCATGGATTTTCTGATGTCATATGATCACATCTGCCACCTTGTCTTTGTCCCAGAGGTGGTGAAAGGACTGAGCCCTGAGACCAGAGGACAAATATGTAACTACAACCCCATGGGCGTCCTTGCTGTGGCTGCCCTCGCCCTGCTGGGGAAGTGGCCAGGAGGGGAGCTGGCAGGCTGCCCTTCTGTGGAGGGCAAATAGGCCTGGGCACAGCAGGAGGGCAGAGAGAGAGGAATGCACTGTTTTGTTTGCAGCCACATACTTTGGCTTCAAGCAGAGGCAGCCACAAGGTGTCACTAAAGGTCCAGAGAGGTTGGCTGACTTGTCCAAGGTCACACAGGCCTTTGGATACTAGGCCCGCTGGAATGGTTCGGCTCTGGGCTCCACATCTGAAATTGGATGGGGGAATTACCAGCAAGCCTGAGAAAACCTACATGGCCTTGTTCAGTGACAAGACTGGGAGGTAACGGCCCGGGACTCAGGCCTCCATGGGGAAGGCTGTGTACTGTTGGGCAACATCAGGGAGCTGGGGAGAGGAGCATTCAGGGGGTGAAGTGACAGGCCTGGCTCTCTGATGCTATGTGGGGTGACATTGTGGACATGGTTGGGGAGCAGTAATATCCTCCACCCCACTTTGTCCTTCCCTAGTGGTTGTTGAGTAATCACCATCCCTCCTGCAACCCCCAAAGGAAGACACTTAGAAAGCAGACAGGGAAAGAGGACAGGTCCTCTTGGCTATAGAATTGAGCCTGGCTCAGTTTAAAATCCCTTTGTGCAAAGACAAGTAAAGGTCTTTGCAAGCTCAGCCCCATGGGTGGTCCCACCCAGAGAGGGGCTATGCTCTGGTGACCTGCTCTCCTTTCTGCTGGACTTGTGCTAGAAGCTCCTTGCCTCTACTGGGCTCCAGAGCCCAGGTTGCTGGGCTGATAGTATTTGTTGGATGCCAGTTCGTGGGCAGCCCTTCTGGGATGGCTGCTTCCCTGCGGCATCTCAGGCTGAGGGGTATGGACAATAATCCTAACTGACTGCCCAAGCCTCTCCAAGACCCATTGTGCCCAACTGCCTTCCAGCAATTGATCTGGAGATGGTCATGTGACCCACTTCTGGGCCCCAAGATAGAAGTAAAGTCACTGGGTGTGTGCTCTCTATTGAAATGGTGAGTGGCCTTTAAGAGGCGGGGCCTAGTGCAAGGTCCTTAAATCATTGGGGGTGTGTCCTCCAAGGGGAGGATGGGATCCTGCCCCTCCTCTTTCTCAGATGCTTCCCGCTGGTGAGCCAGGCAGTTGGCCCTGCCTTGTGCTTCCCACTGTGACCACCAGCGGCCCAAAGCAATGGCTCTGCCAGATTGTGGATTGGAGCCTCTGAAACTGTGAGCCAAAACCAACTTTTCCCTTATAAATTAATTATCTCGAGTTTTCATTACAGTGATGGGAAGCCAATGGACACAGTGGGGCTTCGGGATACCCTTTTTTCTGTTTATTTTTCTGCTATGCTGGAGATGGAAGCCAGGGCCTTGCCGGTGTGAGACAACTGCTTTATCACTGTACTGCATCTGCAGCCCTCAAAGTGCTTCTTTTAAAAGATCCAGTCTGGTTTTCCCTTTGGCCTTTCCCTTCTCTTCCTACCTGGGACCTGGACATGGGTCCAGATGGTTGGAGCTATTTCTTTATTTGAGACAACAAGCATGAAGACAAAAGCTTCCACACAATGGATGGTGGAAGGAACAGGACAATGGAAGGTGCCCCAACAGCCTAGTGGCTCTGGACTGCCCAGCCCAGGAGTTCTGCTAGATGACAAACAGTCCCCTCTCATGCAGGACACTGTTTACTGGTTTTCTCTTGCTTACAATCCATGCATCCCTAATTGTTATACCAGTCTCCCCCATTAGAAATGCTGAGTCCGGCAGAAAGAGATTGCTTTCTTCCTACCATGGTATTTGCAGGAGACATTGAGACTCTGGGCTTCCGACACAGCACACGACTAGGACCCGCCGAAGCAGGAAACGCCCTGGAAGTGAGGCTCACTGCTGAGTGATCGGTGACTTCTCCAGCAGCTGAGCTCCGGGACCTTGCAGCCTCCTCCTCCTCTGTGGAGCAGCCCAGGCTTCTCTTACCCTCTCTGGTCTCCCTTGGCTAATCTGCCAGTTAACTCTTGTTCACAGAATGAGTCCACCCTCCATTCCTTCATTTCCAAAGTCTGTTCCTCCCTATTCGGAGCATGGGGAAACTGAGGACAGGGAACATCAGAGCCTCTACATGTCACCCAGCCCAGTCCTTCACTCGACCTTGATAGATAGAAAGTGGGCAACTTGAGGACCATCCTGGCATCTGGTTGGCACAGTAAGCACTTACTACCTTCAGGGCCAGATGTTTTATTTATTTTCACCTTCAGTAGGGATCATCTCCCCCTAATAGGACAGAAAACTCAGGTAGCTTCCTCAAGGGACTGTCACCAGTGGGAGCCAGAACTAGAACTCTGGAGTGTGAATCTGTCACCCACATGCTCCCCATCTGTGCCTCCCAACAGTGCAACCCCAACCTGCCCATGCCCCTGGCTCCCCAGGTCACCTCACTGGCCACCCTCCCGTGCCCACTGCTCCAGTCTGTCCTGACCCCTAGGATGCCTGAGCAGCATGCGGAAGGCAAGGGACCAGTCTTCTCCCTGAGACTGAGAGTGCAGAGGAGGAAAGACCCGACTAGGTCACCCCTGGGTCCTCACGCCTGGCCTGGCACAGAAGTAGCAAATGTGAATGTTCATGGGAGGAACAAGGGGTGGGAGGGAGGACTCAAACGCACGCTCTTTCCTCAGTCCACAGCTTCTTTGGGTCAGGAGACAAGGTCAGAAGATGGTGCCCACGTGTTTGCCCCACACTGACCCACTTCCCACTCTTGACTGCTGCCCTTCCCCATTTTCAGATTCCCTTTAGCCAAGGGCAGTGTTCCCTCACTGTCTCCCTGGCCACCCTTCATTCACGAGTGCCCAGTTCCCTGTAAGGCCTCCTCAACCGGCACTTTCCTTATGTAGGTGACAAGGCCTTCCTCAGTCACAGACCCGCAGGAGAAGACCGGCTTAGAGGCCCAGCCCTGCCTGGGTCTTGAAGCCATTGAGAAAGTGACTGTTCCTCATCAGGGCCACCCCAGCTTGCCGGGTGCCCTCTTCGGAGTGGGGAGGGGGCCGAGGAGACTCCCAGTGTTTGTCAGCAGGGTGCCTTATTGGGGAGGACTGTGTTGCCATGGATACAAGCCACGGGCGCTGCTGGGAGATGGGGCCACGGTGTACACAGACACAGATCCGCATGGACCTGCAAGAAAAATAGCAACAGATTTGCTGAGTCATTGGCCCCACATATTTATAGTCTCTGGCAAAGGCAGACCTGCCTATCAGAGGCTAATAATACTGCAGCAGCGTGTTAATTGCAAAGACGGAGTCTTCAAGCACCCATTCAGACACCAGAGACGGCTCCTTGAATAAAGAGTGGGGGCCCTCACAGTAAGAGCTGGCTGCACGCATAGCGGTGTGTGTGTGCATGTGTGCAGGTATGTGGCACCCGGCTCTGCCTCGTCACGAAAACCAGTATCGTATGTGGCATATGGACAGAGACCCTTTGACCCCACCGCCACCCCAGGATGTCTGGGATTCGGCCTGCCCTACAGATGCGCAGGGCAAAGAGGGGTTGGCCAAACAGGAGAGGTTGGCTGCTGTCCCCTGGGCCAGTGGGACAGGATGCTGCCCTGTGGCCTGAGAGGCCTTCACCCCACGGCCCCTAGGGACAGCTGCTGTCCCCCAGCTCTGCACAGCCAGGCAGGTGAGAGGAGAGAAAAGGGCCTCTGTCTTTTGGGAGTTTAGACCCAACCAAGATTACACAGAAACCCTAATATGGAGGGGGACAGAGTCAAGGACAAGAGGTGCCCATGGTCTTGGGGCCACCTTGAAGAATCACCCAAGAGCCCAATCCAACCATAAGGTCAAGAGACTCCTTGAGCTGTGCCTTGGGCCAATGGAGTCTTCACCTTCCATGCATTCTATGGGGACAGGGTGATCCTACCCGTGACACACTGCATTGCACCACACTGGTCCTGTGCCGTTCCCGCTGCTGCCTCTTGGGCACCACATGTTCCCAGCATCAAGAAGAAAAGGCCCTTAGGGGAGGCTGTGGGTGGGAACCGAGTATGTCTAGTTCTCTGTCTCCCAAGTCTTGTGAACTCCAAGTCAAGCATTGCTTGAGCTGGCTCCCTGGCCGTGTTCCTCTCTGGATGTGTCCTCTCACTGCCCCTACTGGACACCAATGGTACGGGATGGGTCCCTGGCCTCCTTGATCCCCACAGTGTTGAGCCCAGCCTGCCCTTGACTTTGTCTGGAGCAGTCCTCCTGGCCTCCACCCTCCTGCTCATTCTATGAGGACAGAAGCTGTGCTCTGAACCCCAGGGATCTGACAGTGAGGGGTGGTGGCATCCAGGACCCACAGAGTAGCAGCTGAGCCCTGCTCTGCAGAAGGAAGGGTAAAACAGACTCGCTGCGTGAACGGGGCCTCCATGTGTCCTGCACCACCCCCCAGGCGGTTCGGTGGTTGGTGTCGGAATCAACAGGGAAAGGGAAGCAGGTCTGGAGGGAGGAGGGTGGGAAGGAAGGGACATCCTTCAGTTTTCAGTCTCCGGAGAAGGTTGACTCAAGAGCTATTATTAATAGTAAATTAAATAGTGAAGTTATCCTGAATAATAAGGAGCTCTTCTGTTCCAAGTTTCCACTATGTTCTCTCCAGGGAAATACCTTCTGTGGCCTGAGAGGTGGCCGCCGGTGATTGGCACGTGTAGGCGAATGCAGGTGCTCCTGCACCACCCTGCACAAGCTGATGAGAGCGCTCAGGCTTGCGTCCTGCATCTCAGCATTACAGCATAGGCAAAGCCTGTACAGTCCCACCTGGGAGCCTGGTCTGCATTCACCCAAAGGTGGCAGCCGCATCCGTGGGGCCTCCAAGAGTGAACAATGAGTGTTTCCCCCACTTGATGACTCTATGACCTTGGGCAGGCCAAGGGACTGCTCCGTTCCCTCATCTGTAAGATGATGATCATAATAGTGTCTGGCTTGTGAGTTTGTTAGACGGAATCAAGTTTATATGCAGAATAATGCCGGGTGTGGTGGCAGGGAGGATTGCTGCCAGTTCAAGGCCAGCCTGGGCTACAAAGTGAGTTCAAGACCAGTCTGAACTGCACAGTGAAACCCTGTCTCAAAAAGACAAAATAAATTTTTTTAAAAAACCATAAGAGGCAGCCAAGGTTTGTACAGATAAAGCCCAGGACCCCTGACTCCATGCATCAAGGCCCTTATGACCCCAGCTGCTTCTCACATCAGCCCAGGCTGATGGAGGGGACACAGCACCGCTTGTCCTGCCCTTGTCTAGGCCTTAGTTTCTCTAGGCACCGATGGAGGACGAGGGTTGTGAGGTAACAGCGATTGTGACAGCTGCTGAGGTTGGTTAACTCCTACCACGTGTCAGGCGCAGTGCTGAGTGCTATACAGTCAGAGAGGCCATGACATCCTCACGACAGCGCCGCAGATGGAGAAAGCTTCGGAGACATTCACACGGCTAACACACAGTGCAGCTGGACTTTGAGCAAAGGTTTGTCTAACTGCATAACCAGTGGAGCCAATGCTCTTGAGGCGACGGCACCTGACCTCCCATCAGATTCGTGTCAGAATGATGTTGTGTAACTCGGGATTGCTTGAGGGTAAGGCAAGAAAACCCAGGCTTAGTGGGCAAGCAGTGGTCCATTTGATGCTGGCGCACTCTGAGAGGGCAGAGTTCTAGCTGGCCGCCCAGTGCAGGGGGACGGCGGAGTTGAAAAGGAATCCCCTGAAGAATGAGGGGAGAGACCGTGGGGGATGAGCAGGGATGAGCCTGGGTAGAAACAGCTGGATCCAGTGCCAATCTCTGGATGTGCGGGAAACCCAGGGCCACAGGCCACCACAGCCCTGCTGCTGCCTCCCTCCCTTGGCTTCCAAGTCATCTGGTCCCTCCTGGGCCCACTTGGCTTCCCTCTCCTGCTTCTCCAATGGCAGCAGCTTTGGGGGAACCGTCTCCCCTGGGGCCTCAACACTGTGCCAGCTAAGCCAGTGTTTATGAGCAGGAAACAAGGCCGGCTGCATTCTCTAAAGAGGCTCAGGGGAGCTGCAGCTGCCTGTGAGGCCTGGGGCCTTTCAATCCCCTCCGCAGTAGAAGTGGGAAAAGAGAGCTCACGGGCAGAGGTGCCCACCGTGGCGAGCCAAAGGTTCTGGATGGGGCTGACCGAGCACCATCTGTCACAGGACAGGCTGCGGCCAGAAGATGGGCTTGGGGTGGATTAGGCCAGTCTTCAGCCCCCTGGGGCTCCCAGAGAGGCTGAAACTCAGAACCCACCTCCCCTGGGAAACATACAGAGGCCAACTCAGGTCCTGCTGAGACTCCTGTACAGGAAGCCCCTGCAAGGATGGACAGATGAAGTCTGCCTGGGATGGAAGGTAGGGAGATCAAGTTGGGAGGGAAGCAGTAGATGAGAGGGTCCTGGGGTCACCTGCCAGGAGTCCCAGGTGGTTAGAGGGCAGAAGTTGGGGAGCTGGGGAACGTTGACAAAGGCCATTGTAAAAGGCATGAGCAATATGCCTAGAAGCTTGGATTTTCTGCTAACAGCAATGAGGAGCCACTGCAGGGAGACTGTGGATCTGATCAGCTGACCCCTGTGCAGCCCTCTTGAACCCCAGCTGAATCCCAGGGACATCACAGGGCACTCTGATGAGAGTCCATTCCAGAAAGAGGGTGGCGGGGCCACAGGCACAATGCCGATTCCTTACTCAATGAGGTTCCTCCTGGGCCATGGGACTCCTCCCCATCAGGGATGACCATGTTAGAAATGATGACAATGATACATTACAAAACCAGTCTGTGTAATTAATCATGTCAATTACCAGAAAGGGAAAAGTCGTGCGACCATCTTAATAGACCCCAAAGATGCATTTGATAGAACAAACATCCATTTTGATGAAAACTCTTAGTAAGATAAAAAGAAATGAAATTTCCTTGACATAATAAAAAATAATCTGTATCTGGAACCAATATCAACATCATTCTTAGTAATAAAATACTAGCAAGGGACAAGGCAGAGGGGGACAAGGAAGCCTGCTATTACCACAATTATTTTACATTGTTCTGGAAGTTTTCACCAGTGCATTACTATATTAAAAGATGAAAAGAACCATAAGGGAAGGAGAAGAAATTGCTATCATTATTTGTACATGATATGATAGTTTATCCAGAAAATTCAAAATAATCAACTGCAATGTTAATAAGAGAGTAGGAGACAGGTCAAGAAGATGGCCACTATCAAAATAAATACACTAGCAAAATCTGATTTGAAAATGTTATGAAAACAAGGTCCAGCTTGGGCATGGCACACCTAAAATCCCAGCACTCTGGGAGGCTGAGCCAGGAGGATCGCAAGTTTGACCCCCCAACCTGGGCAAATTAGTGAGACCCTGCCTTGAAATACAAAATAAATAAGGACTGGGGATGTAGCTCAGTGGGAAGGCCCTGGGTTCAATCCCCAGTACCACAGAGAGAAAAAGAAAAGAAAAACCACCCCAAAGTTCTCCTGCACAGGCCTAGCACTGTAGGGAGGCAGAAGAGAGGAGCACATGTTAAAACAGGAGGGTGTCCTAGAACATCTTCCGGGGCTTGGTCTGGGAGCTGCCGCATGAGCCCTTTCAGCCTGGTTCCCACAGCCCCAGCAGACATCTGCTCAGGGCCACGATGCCTGAGCAGGGGGTCTCCAATGGCCTGCTGAGTCTGGACTCATCAAGGGGCAGTGCCTGCCTGCTGGGGACCCCAGGCTATAGAGACACAGAGTAGGGAACCGCAGACCCAGATGGAGAATTGTTATCCCCTGCAGGCCTCAGAGTCTCAGCAAGTGTGATCCAGCTAGACAAGCATCTCTGAATAGTCAAAGGCGGATACTGCTTGCTCCTCTGGGTTCATTGAGCAGATTTCCTAAAAAAGCTGTCCACAGCAGAGAGATGCATCCGCTGTACTCTGCTCAGGTGGCAGGGGCTCCCTCCCTGGCTCCCTGCCTCCGGGCTTCTGGCACCTGGGTCTTGTCCTGCTTGGGTGGCACAGTTCTCCTGCCATCAGGGCTGCAGATGCACAGCTGTGGTGCTCCAGGGCCCACATTTGGAAAAGGAAGCTTATAGATTTTTCCTCCATCCATGGTGTGGGCATGACATGTGTGCATGGTTGCTCTTGAATGTGATCCAATCTCTGGGTTTGCCATCCCTCAACCTCGGAGAAACCCCCAGCCCAAGGGATGGCTACTGGCCAATATTGCAGGGTAGCAAACTCTCCTGTCCCCTGGTACCCCATTTCTCTTTTGTCCTCACTCACAGGCTCTGTCTGCACTGAAAAGAGCTCACCCCCAGTCCAGCATGACCACCCCACCCAGACCCAGGACAATTCCTTCCCAGGCCACATGTGGCCATTTAGAGAGAGGTTGGTTGCAAAATGGGAGCTTTGCGGTAGAATTTCACACTGGTACAATGTATGAGGATATTTTAGTCACTGCATTATGTGAGAATCAAATTACTCAGTGCCTGGAAACTGGAAATTAATAGGAGAAGGGGGCAGTACAGGGCCTCAAAACTCTTCAGGAGATCCTAGCCATTGAGTGGTGGGGAGGAGAAGGCAGCGAGAGAAGAAGGAAGCAAACCTCAGGGTGTAGGCATCGTCGATCCCTGGAATCAGACCCTGGTCACCTGGATACTGTATTCTCCAGCACTGGGTCCCTGGCTGCCAAGCTTTAGAAGGCAAACCCTGATCCCTAACCAGATGCTCGCCATCTTCTCCTTCCACACCCACCCACCTTCCTCTTCTCATGTCTCGGTGCCTAGAATGACCCCACTCATGCTCCCACCCCTTGAGGTCAGAATCTCTCTCCTGTGGGTGCTCTATGAGCATTCAGCTCTCTCTGAGAAAGGCCACACTCAGCACCAGGCCCCCATCGCAGCGGGTTTTCAGGCAGGTAGGATGGACACAGGAAGGAGGGAAGGGCACAGGCTTCTTTTGCAGGTTCTTTGTGCCCCATCCTGGCCCACTCTCAGCCCTGTCTTTCCTCCTCCTTCAATTATCTAGAGTCCTCCTGCCTCCACACAGTCTGGGAGAGCACTGCTGAGGGGTGGGTTCATTTGGTGATTTCACCAAGTCCCTCTGGCTTCTTGGTCTTGTTACCATGGAAACCTTCTGAGGTCACCAGCACCATTAAAATGGGAGAAACATATACCTTCCCTCCCCCCAAAGTGAGTCCATTCAGTTTGAGTGGTCTGTGCTTAAGGGTAGGGAGGCCAGGGGCATTCTGGGGGAGAGAAAGTCTCATTCTGAGGACAGTCAGACACATGCTTCTGCTTTCTGGAGTTTTCCTGAGGTCCTTTCTGCTGGGAAGAGAGAGTCCATGCTGCACCTGGCCAAGTGGAGAGATGGTTCTTCCAGGCAACACCAGTGAAGAGAGGCTCATGTCTGAGACCCACGGAACTGCTGAAGGCAGGGATTGGGGAAGAGAGAGGGACCAGAACCTGGACCACTGCCCTAGACCCAAAGGTGGGAGGGACCCAGGGCTGCCAGGCAAGGACACTGCAGGAGTAGAGGTGGCCAGCATGTGCTGACATTGGCTCAGCTCCCACAGGCTGTGCACACCTTCATCTTCCTCACTCCGAGCAGTCCCAGGACATCTGCTCCCACACCAGACGGCCCTGCCCACCTGTTCTCCCTCTGAGGTCAGCAGAGGGGCCAGCACCCCAGCTCTTCATGCTCCCATCCTCTGTCCTGCAGACCACCATTTCCTGCCTCCACGTGGCAGTCACCATCGCCATCACCATAAGTCATCAGCACCAACATGACAGACACTACCACCATCCTAACCCTGTCCCCTGTCCACACCACCACCACCATCTCTATGAAGGACACTGTACAGTACTTACAACCCCACCTCTGTTACCATTTCCCATCCATTACACCACCCCCCTCATCCGCAGGGGTATCACACCACCCAGGTCCCATGTCACTGCCATCCCTACCACCTCCATTTCAAGGCAAAGGATGTCTCCCTGTGAATTTAAGGTTATTTTCATGGTTGTCATAAAAAAGCCCACACAGGCTGAGACCGTTGAGCCTCATGGTTCCTGTTCTTCTCCTCTGGGATCCTGTACCCTTACGAGATCATCTCAGTAACTACCACTGTTTCACCATCCTGGCCCCAGGAGTTCTCTCTTTAAAACCCCAAAGCATAGCTAAGACAAAGCTAGAGCATTTACAGTCAGTGGACCAGCTATACAAGAGGAGGGTATCAATTGGCATGAACTTTCTGAAAAGTAGTTTTAACAATACCACAAAAACCTTTGGAACGTGCATTCTCAGACATTTTACTTCTAAGAACTTATCCTGAGGAAATAATTAGATAAGTCTGCAAAGATGATGTGTGGGTGTTATAATAGCAATAATTGGAAACAGGCTAAGTGCATACCAAAAAAAGAAATAGATTGTTTAAAGAAACCATATGGATTAATATGCAGCCATTAAAACAGAAAATATAGACTTATCTATTGACATGGAAATGTGCTGACTCTATATTGTTAACGAATAAAAAACAGCATTTATAGAATAATCCCCTATTTCTAAAAATAGAAATGCATTCATGAAGCAAGGTTAAAATATTTTATCTTGACAGCTGGCATCTAAATCTTTCTTAGGAAAGTTGCGGGGGGAGTGATTATTTGGTCAGCTGTTTAAACATATGATAATTGCAAGAAGACCAGGAGAGGAATTCTTCTTGCTCCCAAAGAAGATGGTAGAGAAATGTGAGATGATCATGGGAAGGGAGAAGCGAAGCCAAGTCAACAAGGAGAGGAGAGGCCAGGGACAGACGCTAAGAAAGCGCCAGGTGGGCTGAAGAGTACAGGAAAGGCTTTTAATTGTTGAGTCCGTAGTTCTCTCTCCAAAGTTGCTTGTGTGGCTGCTGAATGGACCATTTCTTCTCCACACCAAATCTTCAGTCCCACTTACTAAATACTGAGTTTCTGAACCGATGGTTTTTCTGTGGGAATCAGAGAAGCAGCCGAGTTTCAGGTTTAATTCAAAATTAGTTATTTCCAGTAAAGCAAATCATGGCTGATGTATTTTTAGTTTTAGTTTTATTCATTTGTATTTTCTGGTTTCCTAAAATAAATACAAAAGAAAAGAAGTAACTTTTGGAGACCACAACTGGGATGTATACAAGAGAGTAAGCTGAAATAAAATCGTCCAGGTCACAGAGTCTGCCCGAGTTCCCAACATGGGCTCTTTTAGGGGCTCTGTGTTCTGTGGGCTCCATCTTGGCCCTTGCCACCCAGAAGTGTGTGTCCAGATGTCTCCGTACTCTGAGGCCTGGTGCAGAGAGGAATGTTCTGGAATCCTAAGCTCCAGTGCTTAAACTTACACCCATCTGACTCTGATGTGGGCATGGTTAGCAATGAAACAATTCCCCTTTCAGGAGCATTTATTTTTTTATTCTTTTCTTTTATTTTCAGTATGAGGGATTGAACTGAGGGTCTTCACACTGAGTTACATCTCCAGCCCTTTTTTGATTCTTGATTTTATTTTATTTGTTTATTTATTTTTTTGCAGCACCGGATCAAACTCACAACCTTGCACCTGCCAGACAGGCACTTAAGCCACTGAGCCAGACTCCTGGTCCTAGTTTTTTGAGGCAGGGTTGCATTATGTAGCTCAGGCCAGCCTTGCGCTCATGTTGTAGCCCAAGCCGGTCTCGAACTCACATGTTTCTTGATTTTCATACAGGGCATTACTAAATGTTTAAGTTGCCTAGGCTGAGCTCGAACTTGTGATCCTCCAGCCTCAGGCTTCCAGAGTGTTGGCATGACAGGCATGCACCACCACACCTGACTCCTTTTCATGGTATTTCCTGCATATGAGCTTTCCGAGGAGAACTCCACAGTGGTTCTAAAGCAATGGGAGGAAAGCAGCACACGCAGAAGAGCAGGATGTCATCTGATTTGCTATCTCCATCACATCATCGCCCCAGAACCTCCAATCTTTCAATCCGAGCATCACACACCTGTCCCACTTCTGTCTCCATCCTAGCCTCAAATGGGCTGAGAGAACACGAAGAAGAGGCAAGTGAGGAAGGCTGCTTTGTTGCCACCTCCCGTCACATCCAGGAGTCACGCAGATCCCCATGCAATTCATTCACTTGGTATTCAACGGAATAATGTACTTGGTAATGAATTTGTTTTGCATTCAGTTGGATAACACTGTTAGTTAGGAATTTCTAATTTGCAGAGGGATGAGGGTATTTTTTTTCCTTCAAGGCATCAGAGAAGCTGTTGCTTACAAACTTGTAATTCGCCACTGCAAATCCATCTGTAAATGACACTATTGCAAACTGAAAATCTCCCTGGCACAAAGAATACAACCTTAGAATTAAATTGTGTGCTTGACAAGAACCTGCTATTCATCTAGCCCCAGCCAGGTTCCACGTCCCGCCTTTCTCCTGAGTTCCACCTTGGTCTTGCCACCTTCTTGCCCAGAGGTTCCGTTGCTATCACCCTGGCCCCTCAGTGGTCCAGAGGGGACAAATCATACAGCCAGGGTATGTGGCTGTCAGGGGGAACAGGAGGCAGGGGACAGACGCAGTATGCCATTGTCTCGTCCAGCTGTCCTGAGGCCTGATCCAATAAAAGAAAAGAAATAAATAAATAAAAAGAAAGAAATGTCCCAGTGATGGGACCTCATCCCCTTGGTGAGCACAGACAGGAAGTGATCCTTTCTAAGAGCAGGAAGTGTCCACCCAGGACTGAGCCCGGCCAAGGGGGGATGATACCCAAAGGAGCCTGACTCAGGAACCAAGAGTACAGAATTGGGTAGGGGCAGTGACGTGCAGGCGGAACTTCTTTGCTTTAGCCACTTCTCACCTCTAACATTTTATATTTTGAGTCTTATTTTCATTTGTGCTCCTGTTGATTATGCACTGGTTTATTCTTTCTTCGCAAAAGTTTCTTTCAAAGAGTTGACATAGAACAAAAATCGGAAGGAGGTACTATCCAAGGCTGGCCTAAAGAATAAATTTGGTACTTGGTAAGAAATCAGAGCTAGCAAAGAATTTGGGGAAGTTCATTAACAAAGAGTCAGTTAATGACAGTTCCTTATCCCCACCACATGGCAGATGCCCAGTTAAAAGGTGGGGACAAAACAATGGCTAAACCCATGTGGCCGCTGCTAAGGAAGCTTATGGCTTCGCAGGGAAGATGCATCATCGGACACTTATGATAAGGGATGGTTACTGTTTTGATAAAGGGAATCTGTGTGTGGTGAACCTCCTGGGAGAGGGAGCAAAGCTAGTCTAAAAGGGTTGAAGATGAAACCTGCTCCTGTAATGCCCACATTCAGGAGGCTGAGGCAGGAGGATTGCTGCAGGTTCAATGCTAGCCTTGGCTACACAGTGAGTTCAAGGCCAGCCTGAACTCCTAAACTACATAGCAAGACCCTGTCTCTTAAAAAGAAAGAGAAAAAGAAAGAAAGAAAGAAAGCAAGAAAGAAAGAAGGAAAGAAAGAAAGAAAAAGAAAGAGAAAGAAAGATATCTGCCATAGATGAACTGCATGACTTTGAGCAAGTTGCTTACCCACCCTGAAATCTGACAGCTCTCAGTGTTGACTTACACAATACAGAGCAGCAGGCATAGACAGGGGTATAATCTAGTCTGGGAAAAGGGTCTGGGAAGGCTTTCTGGAGACCTAAAAGCTAAGCCAAGATTGCAAAGATGAGCAGAAGCTGGCTGTGTGAACAAGGGGCAAAGGGTGCAAGCAGCAATGCACTCAGCCAAGAGGCAGCTGGAGAGAGCTTCAGGGGACAGACCATGCGCACTGGGGACCTCAGGATATGGGACACAGATCAGCAGCTTGGAATAGGGGAAATGATAGGGCTTATCATGACTCTGACTGCCACGGGGAGAGTGCATGGGAAGGGAGTGCATGGGGAAAGAGGATGCACTCTGCCAGGTGGGGAGGACGGTGGTGCCTTGGATAAAGGGGCAGCAGCAGAGGATGGAGAATGGAGGATGGAGGATGGAGGATGGG
>RJWM01032976.1:0-21002 GCA_004363535.1 Dasyprocta punctata | reverse complement strand
CTAGCTATTTATTTAGTGCTTTTTAAGCAAATCAGATTTGTTGAATAAAAGGAGCAAGAATTTTACTTTTCCTCAAAATTCGAGTGTTTTGAGACAATGCTACAAAGCATGAGATTGATGGCCCCAGTCTTCCCTGCCCACCTGGGGCAACTGCGCCCACTGTCCATCTCCAAGGCACCCACAATTGAGTTCTCATCTGGAGATAAGTCAGGAAAAGCCTGACTTTTTCAGTGTCTGCCTGTCTGCCCACTACCAGGAGGCTGGGGCAGGTAGAACCAGGAGGACCTAGCCAGCCAGCCCCTCCGACTACCCTGCAGCTCTGGGACCCTGTTGGCCAGCAGATCAGACCTGACTCAGGCTTGTGGATCCTGCAATTTTGGGCAAACAGGAAAGAGTGTGCCCCATCTCTAGCCTGGAACGTCAGGTCACCCAGCCTAAGGATGTGGGTGGAACTGACTGCTCCCCAGCTGCCCCAGGGGCTCTAGCAGTAGAAGCTCACCCATCCCTGGCTGACCCAGTAGCACCCTGACATTCTGCTGAGCCCTCAGAGCTAGAATGTATTGAGTCAGAGACCCCTAAAGGACTTTTCCTTAGCCCAGACAGTGGGGCAGGGTTGGGATAGAGGATCTTTATTAAGGACCCCAGAGCTGGAAGGGATCTTGAGGGGTGAGGTTTAAAGGAGATGCTCCAGCCTTCTGTCTCTCAAGGACCACCTCAGCTCACCCCAATCAGTAGACCCATGATTTTTTTTTATTTAAGAGAAAAAAAAAGACACATATAACAAAGACAAAAAGCAAAAGAGACAAACAAACGACTAGAGTAAATGCACAACAGTAACATTACAGGTTTACAAAACAGGATAGAAACTTGACAATGGTTGCAATATTGCGCATCGTTATCTTCAAAATGGTTGTTTACATTAATA
The DNA here is from genome assembly GCA_004363535.1 of Dasyprocta punctata. Classification (NCBI taxonomy): domain Eukaryota; kingdom Metazoa; phylum Chordata; class Mammalia; order Rodentia; family Dasyproctidae; genus Dasyprocta; species Dasyprocta punctata. The sequence continues at coordinate 20,077 of RJWM01032976.1, read as the reverse complement.
GATATAGACATGTACAATTGATCTAATCATATGAGTATTAATTGTTCTTTATCAATAACGAATACATTCAGCAGTGTGCTCGTTTTAGTTATCTTACATATACATATATATAGATTTATATCTTTTCCTTTTCCCTTCCCTCTTTCCCCCTTTTCCCTTCCCAATTATTTTTGCTCTTTGAGCTGTTTTTTACCCTTATGTAGTATTTATTATAGATTTTGGATCATATATACTTTTTCCATTTCTTACACTAGGGAGACAATACAGCATTTACACATGTGAGTTTATCTCACTTATGAGTATGGTCTCAAGTCGTGACCATTTACTTATAAAAGTCTCAATGCAATCTTTCTTAATAGCTGAGTAGTACTCCATTGTATAAAAATACCACATCTTTTTTTATCCATTCTTTGATTGATGGGCACTTGGGTTGTTTCCAAGATCTGGCTATTACAAATTGTGTTGCTGTAAACATGGGTGCACAGATATCACTGTGGTAAGATGTTTTCAATTCTTCTGGGAAAATGCCCAGAAGTGGGATAGCTGGGTTGAGTGGGATCTCTAATCCTAGCTTCTTAAGGAATCTCCACACTGACTTCCACAGTGGTTGCACCAGAGTAGACCCATGAAGTTGAGGTTTTTATTTTTTTTCTACCAAACCATTCAGGAGTCCTGCAGGTCCCCCTTGTTTTATTAGCAAGTGAGCATCTTTTTGTTGACAAAAGAGCATCAGTGTTCCAACTGCTGAATAAATGTGATTCAAGCCAAAAAAGTAAAAATATTTAATGTACAGCCTTTCAATAGGCTTTTTCATAGATCAAGAAAGTCTATGTAATCTAATAGCAATTTGCAAGCAGGCTCGTACACCACCTACCAGAGTCCCAGAGAGACCAGAGACCAGGTTGGAAATAACTACAATGATGGCTTGGTAGCCTCTTTGCATGCATGATGTCCAGATTCCTGTTCTTCTAACTACATGTGCCCCGTTTGCCTCTGGGATCTTGTCACCACCTCAGGACATAGCTCAAACACCCCAGGAATCAGAGCCCCATGGGAAGGATGGGGAGAAGAAGGCAAAGGAAGCCATTCTCCCATAGCAAGCCCTTGCCCTCAAAGGGGCAGAATACTGGATATTCCCATCCTTACCACACCTGCCAACTTTCAACCCACTACCCTGCAGTGGTTCTCATGCTGCTGTCAGATCAGAGCTCTTATTGTTACCCATTTTCCAGATAGAGAAACCAAAGCTACTGAAGTTGAAAGCGGTATGTGCACCAGCCAGAGCTGGGCCCCTGTCCCAGTCTGAACCTCACAGCATCCCTGGAGGAACCTGGCCATAGTCCTGGGCTCCTTGGAAGTTCATCTGGCTTTCACTCTCCCAATGCTCCTAGTTCACCAGCTTTTTCCTCTTTTCCTGGGGTAGATGATCAGGGAGTGAAGCCTGAGGTCGAGCCCGCAGACGACCCGGATGGAGGCACGGAGGAGCAGGGAAAGCAGGTTGGCGCCCCCGCTTCGCCCCCTGGCCTGGCTACCCTGCTTGCCCTGCCCAGCGCCTCTTGAAGCAGTGCACACAGCAGGTTCTGAGGGGCTGGCACTTGGTGGGAACCACTGGAGCTTGTAAAACCCTAACAGGACTTGTGGCCAGCCTGATAAATCAGCAGGTGCACAATGATGGCTTGGTACAAATGAACCTCTGATTTAAATATTTAAGCACTGCCCAAGCCCAGGTCCCCCCTCTGCTGCTGTGGCTTCTCCCCCGAAAACTCCCTAGGCCCTTCCCAGATCCAGCATTTAAGAGGCGGTGCCTGGCCCAGCAGCAGCTTTCAAAAGGCTGGTCCAGCACTCAGATAGTCAGGGGTGGGCGATCATTTATGCTGTGACCCCCAGCCCCAGGGGTCTCAGGTTTGGGTCATTGCCCTGCCAGGCTGCCTTGCCTGGGAAGAAGAGAGCTGTCCCTGCTCATCTGCCCCAAATAGGGATGTGTTTTTCTGCGGATGCTTCTCCTCCCCACTGCTGCTGGCACATTCTTCCTGAGCTGACCTGGCCCCTGCCTCTCTTACCATGTTGAAAGTGGCCTACTTGTTCTGTGGTGTGAGACAAGACAGTTTTGTTTTGCCTGATAGCGTTTCTAGGCAAAGACCCAGGCTCACTTTTGTGTCAAGTCATTTTTTGGATGGAGGACCCAGGCATCAGGTGGGAGCGGGCTTTTTCTCTTTCAATGGGGCTTTGTGTTTGGAGACCATGTCTGGGATTGGGGAAAGTTCAGCCTTCCACAAGGGGTTTGCTCCCTGCTTTTCTGGCACTGACTTCTGAAGCCAGCATCCTGGGGAGGGGCATTTGAGAGGGCCTCAGAGCCTGGGAATGGGACGTTTCTCAGGTTGTCTTGGACTTGCTTTGCCCCAGGCAAGGCCAGGTAAGTGGAGAATCGGGCAGAGGGTGCAGGTTTGTGGTTGGATCTGCCCTTGCCACCCTTTATCGCACAAAGTCATGTGTTCTTTGGAAACCTCACTCCCAGCTGCTGCCATGGAAACTCTGGCCCAGTTGAATGGTATCTCACCATTTTGTTCTGTATGTTCTTGTAGCCTTTGGGTGGTTTTACCGTTACGATGGCAAATTCCCAACCATCCGAAAGGTAGGACAGGACTGGGTGCTGTGCCAATGTACGGATGAGTTTGCTGTGGGTTGTGGCTTTTTCCAAACATTCCTTTTCCTGTCTGCTCTGAATGGTGTGACCCGGCCTATTTGCTTGGAAGGTTAATCCATTTTGTGCTTTGCTGTCAAACTGATGCCACATGTCAGGGCACCATTACAGAGCCCCTGCAGATGTTCCTGGTGTGAGGCCTGCCCCAGGGACAGTCAGCCTCTGCGTGGGTCTGCACCAGCTCCTGTGGCACAAGCCAGGACCACGGAGCTTCTGCTTTGCTCTATCAAGTAGAACCAGGGCCCATGACCAAGAACCTGGGTTGGACAGTGTGAAATAGCAGTGTGGCTCATGACACTGAGTGTGCCAGATGCAGACTGGCAGACTGCACAGGGAATTTGCTGCCTCCGTTGAGACCAGAACCACACCAACCACAACTCCCTGCTATGACTGTCTCTGTGTGTGTCCAGCATCATGCATTTTCCAAATCTCCAGAGCCTTTAATTTTCTCTCTAAATCTTATTATAGCATCTCCAGGCCTCATAAAACTCTCTTGCCCTTCGTCTTTCCTAAATCACTTTGGCATTTGATTACGAAAATGCCACTGTTAATTTCTGTAGATTTGACATTCGAGATGGCTTGGTATTTGGAAATCGGGCATCGGCATAAATCTGAGTGAGTTGAATTGGAAGTTATCCCTTCACTGGCTGTCTCTGGCAGGAAGTTGGTCACCCAGAAACCAAGCTATTCAAGAATGGTGACTTTGATGATCCATAACTTCTTCCTCCCTATAAGATGGGAATATCAGATACCAGGAAAACCTGCTCCCTTTCTCCAACACACTCCCATTAAGATAACAGACAGCAATATTCCTGACATAGGGAAAGAGCAGATTGTGATTTGTATAGCAGTAAATAAACTTAGGATAGAACTTCTTGGAGATTCTTTCCAGCATTATCCTGGTTTCAGAAAGCTCTGGGTCGCTTCTTACAGGCTGACTTCTAGCTTAGAGTGATTCACTGAGTTAGGTTATTAATTCTCCTCTACATACTGTCTCTATTAGAACTCAAATGGACAGAAATACACCCACACAATGAGATGTCACTGAAAAAAGAGACAGGTAGGCCAAACCCTTTCCAGGCCCTAACAACTATGCAAGTGTGGAAGAGCTAGACTCTCTTGCACATACACATCACAAATGACATCACTTGAAAGTTTCCATTGGTAAAGAAATAAGGCTGGTTGCCCCATTCATTAGTTCTGTCATTCCAGAAACAGCCGGTATTTTGGTTTTTGTTTTCATTTCCAGAAAAGAGAACAATTGCTCTTAGGTAGAAGCAACAGCACATTACCATCTACCTTTCCTCTCAGCCTGACTGAGAAGAATGTTTGCCATGGATTTAAAACTGACAGCTAAAAGGACAACATAGCCATAACCCTCACAATGGCTCTGGAAACCCATCGTCAAACTGACTAGAGCCATGGAGATGCTTTGTCTCCCAGCAGCTGGAACCTTGAGTCCTCACGTAATGCAAGGAGGTGTCTTGGCCATGATCGTCAATGCATAAAACCTCCCTTATCTGGAAAGAAAAAGATTCAATGTCTCTATTCCACCCCTCACAGCGAGACCTCATAGGACTCAAGGCCTTCAGTCTGTGGCGCCACAAAGTCTATGCCAAGACCTGGAGGATTCCTGGTTCTGGTTATGACCGTTCATCAGAACTGCTTGAGTAAATCATGCAGAGCAGTTCTGCTTGCAGGAACCCAATCTGGCAGGGGAGAGAGATGCACACACTACTAAATTAGTGCACTGAGGTAGTAGAAGTTCCATAGGCATTGCTGTGGGGCCACCTGCCTTCTGTTTTTAAGCAGATGCTACTTTATTGGGGACAACAGAAACTATGTTGTCAGCCTGCCCTACCCAGGAGCCTGCCTCTAAAATCTTAGTACTACTTCTTTTTATCCAATAGGAAGGCCATTCCTATCATGGTGATCCCTGTGGGAGGCCATGCCCTTACTCTAGCAAGCTGCCACTAGGCAAAATGTTTCTAGCACCCCTTGGAAAATTGCTGTCTGAATCTCTAACGTTATGGCAGGAATTCATCTCTCAACTGAGCTAAGACTCTAGTGAGCAGGGTAGGCAAAGAAACAAGTGGGAGAACCATTTGCTCAAGAGGCTCATAGACTGCTCAGGAAATGGGTCCCAAATGTGACCATTTCCAATGCATTATCTGTGCACGAAGTGGGAGTTGTCTTTACAGGTTAGTAGAATAGGATGAGCGAGTCAGAGGTCTGTAATGACCCATAGTTCCTCCAGCTGTGAATGAAATGTGTGTTCATTGCCAAGAAAACCGATTCCTTATTCCTGGCTTTGGATGCTGAGATGATTTAGGAAAGTGAAGAGCAGGGCCCAGGGAGGCTTGTTGGAGGTAGGGGTGAGCTCAGTGAACAGGGAGTTTCCCTCTTGTGCCCAGAATGTTGGCTCACTCTGCATTCCCTCTCCTGAGTGCTGCGTGTGATGGGGGCTGACCCCCACTCCTTTGCCCTCAATCCATCAGGCCACGGTCAAAACGCTGGGACCTGGAAGACTGAGGTCCAAATCCTGGCACCATCACTTGTTAGACATATGATACTGGGTAAGGGCCACCACCTCTCTGAGCCATGGTTCCTTCATCAAGGGAATGGAACAATCTCCCCACAGGAGATAGACTTAGGTAAATCCCTTGGCTTGTAGAAAGCCTGCTCTGTGGGTCCAGTTCCAGTAGGATCTGTTTTCCCTTCATCATCCTCCCAAATCCTTCTGAACTCTATGACCAGAGTAAAGCAGCCAGCCCTTCCTCCCTGCCTACATCTCTCAGGCGTGTGGTTTCCAGTCAATCCTCAGTTGAGGGGCCCAGGTTAGAGGGAACCCTTAGTTTGGACGCTCTGGGATGGAATAGCTTACTCATTGGAGCAAAATCCAGTGTCCTTGGCCCTAGGCCCCAGGTCTGAGGCTCCCACCTCCTCTTGCATGGGAGAGGATCTCTGAGGATGAAATTTGCCAGCTCTCTCAGATTTTCTCTAGAATGGCCCAGGTGCATCTCTGGTATCTGATCTACCTTTCTCTTCAGATGCTGGAGTAGAAATAAGTACAGTACCTTTTATTTAGACAACACTTTGAAGTTTACAAAGCCCTTTCATAGATGCAGTTTCATTGGCAAGTGTTTCCTCTTTAGAGTCAGGGGGAATCAGGCTCAGAGAAGTGAAGGAGCTTAGACCACACAGATGGCTACTGAGCTAGCAATCCAGTTCCCACTGGCAAAGGAATGTGTCTCCCACCCTGCAGCAGGTAGCAGCAGCTTGCTTGTCCTAAACCCAAGGCCCCATGCCCAGTGCAGGGAGGAAGAGCTGGGGGTGGGGCTCAGCCTGGAGTGGTTGTCGCGTGTTGTCTGAGGACTGGATGCTGTTTGCTGTGCTGTTCTAGTATCAGCACTACCTTGTAGCCCTTATCGTATAAACAATGCCACCTCTGCTCAGAAAGGAAAAGATAAGAAGAAAGCCAAGTATGACAGCTTGCAGGAGTTGAGAAAGAATAAGAAGGAACTGGAGTTTGAGCAAAAGCTTTACAAAGAGAAAGAAGAAATGCTGGAGAAGGAAAAGCAACTAAAGATCAACCGGTTGGCCCAGGAGGTATGTGTTCTGCTCACAGGCCAGCTGATCATCCCTGGGACACACTTTGGTTGTCCTTCACCATGCTGCTGGGGACCAGCTGGAGTTATTTTCCCAAGATGGGGTCCAAAGATGACTTCCTTTCTCCCCGTCTGAACAATAAGATCATCCCACCTGCCCATTGTCACCTGTCACTCACTCCTGGATTTGGTGAATGTTTGAGGGCGAGACTTGCCTGCTGGCTTAGCGAATGAGTCCAAGGCTAACCCCTCTCCCTGGTTTGAAGATCTGAAGTTAGTCTTCCATTCATCTGTCCAGAGGTCTGCGATAGTCTGGTTCCGTACCCAGGTTATGAGTCCAAGTTCAAGTTTTCCCCAGGCTGGTTTGGCTCTGACTACGTGGGCTAAGGCTAACCCTTCAATGCAGATGCAAAGTCTGAGGCTGGACCTCTTTAACTTGGCAATGTATCTAAGGCTTTCCCCTGCCAGACATGTCAAAAACAATCTTGTGGCATGAGCAATTGTTATTTCTTGGGTGAGGCAGTTGGCCTTAACTCCCTAACTGCAGAGATATTCTTCCTGCTTCTCTTTAATGTTTTCATGAATCAGAATGCCAAACTGATTAGATTATAGAACCAGAGAAGTCCTGGAAAATGTGAAAAGCATTAGGTCTGGCATTAGAAACGAATTAGCTTCAAAATTAAAAATAAGATTCAACTTGTGCTTCTGAAGACAAGGCAGCCTGGGGCAGGGGAAGACAAGTTCAGTTCTTAGACTGCACAGGGAGGCTACAAAAGAACCATTCTTGGACAATCACAAGAGTCTCAGGTCCAGCCAATTCCACGCAGCATCTAAGTCCTTTCTCTGATTTTGCTAATAGATTTCTTAAGTCGACTTCCATCCCGCCACCCTCCTTGTTCTGCCTCCTGGGGGCCAGGTGGAACATGCCCTGGAGTTTTCTAGACAAGTGGCACCCTGACTGCTCTGGGGCTTTTAGCATAGTGCCTCCATGTGTTGGCTGATCGTGTGATTCAGGTGCCCTGTGTCTTCTCCTTCGGGCCTTGGTCCTGGGTCCCAGGTGTCTGAGACCGAGCGGGAAGACCTTGAGGAATCCGAAAAGACTCAGTACTGGGTGGAAAGGCTCTGTCAGACGCGCCTTGAACAGATTTCCTCTGCTGATAATGAGATTCCAGAGGTAACCGTGCCCTTCTTTCCACAAAGACTCTCCTGCCCCCTTCAGAATGACCCACCCTGGGGACAGTGGAGGCATACTGATCACTAGCAAGTGTCACCCATTCCACTGTCCAGGGCCCACCCTCTCCCTCTTGGGAAAGCGGGGCTTGTGTGTACTGGGGACGGGAGATGTGTCTTGACCTCTGGGCTTATCTCCAGTGTGCCCACTGTGTCCCATCTGGTCTGAGATGGTCTTAGCCAGGCCCATTGTCCTACCATAATTACTGAGAGCGTTGCTCACATACTCAAGTGCATTCTGGTTGTGAGGATAAACTACCTGATCACCTTACTTACCACTCTGATGGCATGGTTTGGGTCTGTGCTGCACCCCGTGGTACCCACAGCTCTAGTATGGAGGAGGAGGGTCTCCAGCAGCAAGAGAAGTAGAGTAGAAGAGAATGGTCCCCAGTGTACTGTGAAGTGACATGCTATTTGGTACAGATAATCACGGTCTTTCTTGCAATCCCCAGATGACCACAGGGCCCCCACCTCCCCCACCTTCCATGTCTCCCCTGGCCCCACCCTTGAGACGCTTCGCAGGTGGCCTGCACCTCCACACCACTGACCTGGATGACATCCCCTTGGACATGTTCTACTATCCCCCCAAGACTCCCACGGCCTTGCCTGTGATGCCCCACCCTCCACCCTCCAACCCCCCCTCCAAGGTCCCCGCACCCCCTGTGCTTCCCTCCTCCGGCCACGTGAGTGCCTCGTCCTCATCCTGGGTGCAGCGCACTCCACCCCCCATCCCCATCCCGCCCCCTCCATCCATTCCCACCCAAGACCTCACTCCTGCCCGCCCACTACCCTCGGCTCTGGAAGAGGCACTGGGCAACCACCCGTTCTGTGTGGGGGACGTGGGCAATGGATCAGAGGACTGGGAGGCAAAGAACCCCGGCGGGAGGCCCACCAGCTCCCCTGCCCCCGAACGGAGCTTCCCGCCCACCACAAAGGTACCTGCATGCTATGCTTGGGAGCAGAAAGATGGGGAGGGCTGCTGTTCCTCAAGTCCTCTGCTGCCCGTGTGCGTGGAGACAGGAGGAAGCATCTCACCCCATTTTCCAGGAATGACCCCCACCCCCAACCTGCATGGATGGATGCCCCGCATGTGTACGGTTCCAGCTGGTTTTGCAGTGCTGTGTGTATGGTGAATTGCTGGGGCTCTCAGGGTGAGTGGCAGCAGGGTCTGCCCGGGTTCATTGCCCTCTCTCAGTAGTGTGGACCCAGAACTTGCAACGTGGTGCTCTAAGGCTGTGCTCATGAATAGCTAGCTCTGGGTCACATCCGGTCATCTCTTGGCATTATCCCAGAAAGTCTTGAATATGGGAAATGACTCCTCAGTTTAACAGGAAAAGTGGGGTGGCAGAGGGATTTATTAAGCTCTGAAAAGGAAGCAACAACACTGTCCTCGGCAGTATTTCCCACAGCATAGCGCCATTTCCCAGGGTACTGGCCAACCACTCTTGCCTGAAGTGTGGTACTCAGAAATTTCTGGCCAACATCCAGCCACATGAAAAATGAAGTCAGAACTCATAGAAATCTCTCAATTTATTATTCAAAAGACTAAGGTTATTTTTCTTGGATGTCAAGAAATTGAACGGTGATCTTCTCAAAAGGGCCTATTTCTTATTAATTGTTCTTTATCCAAAGACTGTTTTGGAAGAGGCGATCCCCAAGGAAGACAGAGTTTTGATCCCAGGGAAAAACAAAGAATTCTTTTACTCCCTGAGCTGTGGGCCAGGCAGGGTACGGGAAGTTGGGGAGAGGGTGATCAGTAGCACCTCACCAGCGGTTTTCATTGCCCTTCCCATTTGAGTTCTCTGGAAGAAGGGAGAAGTCTCTCTGCTTCCCAGGAGCCAATTTGCAGTAGGCTGGGTCAGTCTGGCACAGAGGGGCACGTCCTTCTCTCTGAGTGGCCACCACTGACAGAGGCAGTAGTTTTTCTGCAGCGAGTTTGATTCTCCAGTCAGAGGCTGAGCCCCCGCCTTGTGCCTTTTGGTCTGAAGGGAGCACGCCTGAACCTTCTAGAACTTCACACCCAAAGGGAGAGCAGCTACTCCGGCAGGACTTTGCTGTAAAGTAGGCACCAGGCATGCACTGGGGGAGGTGTTTGTTCCAGTGGGAGGCTGAAGACACCTCAGGGCCTGTGAGCTGTGATATGACCCATGATGATGGAAGGAAGGGTGTCCCGGGTGCAGGGGACATATGGATGGCAAGAAGGACTGCCAGGAGTCAGCTGCCTGGGCTTGAATCCTGGCTCTGCCACTCACTGGTGGGTGACTTTGGACTTGTGTCACTGTGTTTCTGAGCCTGGACCTCCTGGTCTGTAAAAGAGGAATGCTAATGGCAACTAATGTTACGAGAGTCAAACAAGACAATACAGAAACACTGAAAACAAAAACAGGAAGAGAAATCCATGAATGATACTGAGGAGGGAGGCAGGCATGCAGGAGATGTCTGGTAGACCCGAGCTGTGGTTGGTAACAATCCAAATAGGAGTAAATTTGATGAATCTGCCAGAGTGGACAGGAAGTCATCTCAGGAAACTGAGACAGAGTCAGAATTCCGGATGGGTCACTTTCTGTGTCCCCTCCACATAAGTGTCTTAAGTCACATCAAAACCACAGCTGACCCTGTCATGCAGGGCAGCAGCTGCCGTTCGGCTGCTTCATCTTGCCCCCGTGTCAGCACTGGCCCTTGTCCTACCCCCTGTCCATTCTCTTCCTTCCCACGTGCCCAGCAAGTCATCATCAGTGCTGCAACAGGTGACAACACGTCCACACAGCCCAGCCACCGGCAGGGCTCAGGTAGTGTAAACAGATACCTGTGTCAGCTTGACACTTGTGCCAGCCACACCAGCACCTGCCTGAGGGAGGTTATGAGGGCCAGATGTACGGTAGGCACCATCTGGTAATCCTACCGTACTAGTGAGTCATTCATTTAGTCAGTCAACACACCCACTGTATGCTAGACACTGTGCTGGCCATGGGGACCACCACTAGATGGGCAGCCATGGTCCTTGGCCAAGACAGCCTCATGGGAAAGAAAGACAAGTTGGCAGGCAGAGACCACAGCACTGGTAGAGATGTCAAATGCACAAGTGCTGTGGTGAGATGTGGGGATGGAAGGCACTATGACCTGGGCAAGCAAAGCAGAAGGAGGAAAGAGCATGTGCAAAGGTCCACGACAAAACAGCTCAGCATTTTAGAGACTAAAGTCAAGCAGTGTGAGGAGGCTCAAAGGAGGAAAGGGAGAGGCTGAAAAGGGAGGCAGAGAAACTCATGAAGGGCTTTGGGGGTTGAGCCAAGGGGCTCATTAGTCAATAGGGACCTCTCAAAGGGTTTTGGGGGCAATCGTGACTAATTAGGCACGTCTTACCCAACATGCTTAAATGGGCTAGGGTAAAAGAGACAGGTTGTGTGAGTTCCCCCGATGCCACTCTTACTGTCCTCACCCCGTGGGCTCTGGACACTCTGCTCAAGCCACTGGAAATAGCAGATGCCTTGTGCTGCTGTCCAGGGACTGGATTATGGGTGAAAGAAGTTGCCCTTAAAGGGAAGGGACACTAGATGGTCTTGTGAGTGTGCCCTCTGAGTGACATGGCTGATGGGACCCCAGTATAGGCTCTGGTTCAAGTGACAGATTCAGTAGACGGCTCATTAGTTTCTGTGCACTTCTCAGCTCTGTGCGAAAGGTCACACCCAAGACCTCCGCAGGATAAATAGACCACACAGACTCAGCACGTGCATGGAGTGAACTTGCATGTGTGCCATGACCAGCCTTGCCCACCCCTGCCATGACCTCACATGGGTCTCTCTTCAACGACCCCTGTAGACATTTTGCCCAAGCCCACAGCCCCCACGGGGCCCTGGAGTGTCCACCATCTCCAAACCTGTCATGGTCCACCAGGAGCCCAACTTCATCTACAGGCCAGCTGTGAAGTCTGAGGTCCTGGTAAGCCCCGTGGGGTCCCCTCCAGGTTGTCTCCAGAGAATCAAACCAGGGCCAACTCTCCTGAGTTGTGCAACCCCTGGAGCAAGAGAGTGAGGTCATCTCGTCACCTCATTGACCAAGAATTGAGTCTACATGTGTGTAGCAGGTGGTGACCTGCCCAGTGGAACCCTGTTCCTGCTTGATCACTGCCCGGGGCTCCACCTAAAAGTGACAATGTAAATAGCCAAGGCTTCATAGTCCAGTGACATGGCTTCTTGTGTCATTCTATCTGACGCTGGAAAGAACTGAGGTCAAGGTGGTCACCCAAGGCAGCTCCTGGACTTACTGCTTTTTTCTTTTTATCCCAGTATTGGGGACTGAACTCAGGGCCTTCACACTGAAAGCTGCATTCTCCAGCCCTCTGTATTTATTTACTTTTTAAATTCTGAGACAGGGTCTTGCTAAGGCTGGGCTCAAACTTGTGATCCTCCTGCCTGAGCCTCTTAGAGTACTCACAGGTGGAGCCACCACACCTGGCTTGGAGTTACTACTTCCTCCCAGGTCACTTGGACTCCAAAGCCATTCTCTCGCCCATGTTGCCACCTTGCCAAACCCTTTAGAGATTCCATTTTCTCCGGCCTCTGCCCCCCAGGCCCGTGTGCCATAGTGTGGAATGCCCTTAGGTGGGGAACTGGCCCAGGCAAGGCACCCTTCCCTCTTTGCGTTCACTTCTTCCTCCCTGGGCCCCGGAGTCCGGGGGTGTTCTGAGGGTCATGGGGAGGTCTCATCCACCAGGCTCACATAGTTGGGAACAGAGCCTCAGCAGCACTTTTATCCCTCCTTCTAGGAAACCCTATCCAAATGTCAGGGTGGGTCAGCTCCATACTTATTTTGAGCTTTAGTTGCCCTGGCAGCTCCCCGAAGAGCAAAGGTCACGCTCCTGAAACAGCCCGCTCATGTGTCCCAGTCGCATTCTCTGGTTAATGACAGGGTGGTATCCTCTTGACTATGACTGGACAGCTGCTGAGTTGGAGATGGGAGGTTGGCATGGCATTGGGCACACCCCTAACCTAGGCCACATCTAATCAGAGGAAGGACAGGGTGGCCGCAGGCTGGCAGGCATGAGCCTGGCACCAGGGGGCAGACGAGACCTATTTTTAATGTGGTGGGAATTTTTTTTTCCCCTGGCAGCCGCAGGAGATGTTGAAGAGGATGGTGGTTTATCAGACAGCATTCCGACAAGTAAAATGCTCCCCATCGTGTGCCTGGTCCTCCCTGTCACCCGTCCTCCCCACTGTGCCTGATTTCTTTCTCCCTGGGAGTGCCGGCTGGTTCCAGAGCTGCCCAGCGCCATGTGCCTGAGAACCTCTGGCCACCGTAGGCCTCAGACCTCTGGCAGGGGTTGGGTGGGGGCACCCTAGATAGCCGCAAGTCCTGCTGCTTGCTCTAAGAGGCGCAGGCAGAAGGAGCCCTTGGGGCCATGGAGGCCAGAATGGACCCTGGCGAGAAGGAAGGCACATGTCTGCCCCTCCAGGCTTTTATCACAGTTTCACCAAAACCCACACTCAGGAGGAAGTGGCCACCCGGCTCCTGCACCTGCCCAGGGTGCAGAAGTCCTTGCTGGTGTCTAGGGTGGTGTCAGACATGCAGCCACCAAGTCCCCCACCCAACCTTTGGGCCACCAGTGAAAGGCACCCCAAGATAGAGGGGGACTTGGCATGCAGCCCTGGCTCCTTCAGCTCCTCCAGCTCACAGGCCGATGTAACATAGGAGGGGAGCAACAGCAGCCTGTAAAAGAGGCTGCTCCCAGCCCAGGGCCGAGAGTGATGAGTAGCAGCTCGTCCTTGGAAGCACGCAATGCCAGGCACCATTTTTAAATGTGCACACTTGATCTTTACAACAACCCTGGAGGCAGTTGCTATTATCTCCCTTGTTTTATAGATGAGAAATGGAAAGCCTTGGAAATGTGCCCATGGTGGCACAGCTAATGTCACACGCTGGCTTTGAATCCAGGGGCTGACCTCTGCAGTCTTCTCCTAAACGCTGTGTTACCTGCCTCTCAAACTCTGCCATTGCCAAATAGGCGTCCCATCCAGGGGCCCAGTGGTTTGGGACAGCCCTAAACAGGGAAAGAAGTGCCAAAGGGAGGTGTTTGAGGCTCCAGGCTTAGTTAGGGTCAAAGCTTGTTCCCCTCCCACTGACTGGATGACCTTCAGGATGAATGCCACCTGGCTGGGCCCAGGAATGCTGGGTGGAGGCAAGCCAGCAGGATGCAAAGGCTTGTGGTCTCTGCTTCACACAAGACACAGACCTGTTCTGCCCCATCTTGGAGAACAGATCCTCAGGGTCAGGCTCCCAGTGCCCAGCTCTCCGGATGGAGCAGCCAGCGGTGGCAGAAGGGGCGGCAGGCGGATGCCCAGGGGGCCGTCTACTGATATTTGGCCTTCCTCTTGTGTCTAGAGCTTGGGGGCTATATGCTGGGCTTCACCTTGGCCTCCCTAAAACACTGATCACAGACTCTGAAGGATACTTGCTGTGACCCAGGGAACTGCACGCTAAGGCTGTCTCAGGACCTTCCTGCCTGGAACCCACCTTCCCAAGGGGATGTGCCATGGCTTTGCTGTCCTCTCTGAGTCTTAGTGTCCTGGCCCTTTGGCCTGTGATGCCCCTCACTCTGCTCTCTGCCCACTCTGCTCTCTGAGGAAGGCTGGTATCCTGGCTCTGATCCCTTCTCCCCACTGCCTTGTTTCTAAATCTTGGGGACAGTGATCCCACAGCAACCTCCTCAAGCCAGGGCCCCAGAGCCATGTGTCTTCTCTCCTTCAGCCAAAGGACCAAGCTGGGGGCCCTGACGCTGCAGATGAGCATTGCATTAGAACAGTGCCAGGCACCAGGCAGCACAGCCTTGGGCAGGGGCAGGACAGTGGGTGGAGGGCATGGCTTCCTCCCCAGGGCCTGGCGTGGCTCGGGTGGGCACTTGGAGGAGGTGAGGTAGGGATGAGAGGCTGACTCTGGAGGTGGGACTTTCTGGAGGGCAGGGGCTGCCTGCCCAGGGTTTAGACACCAGCAGTGTCCTGTTGCACAGATGTCCACCCGCTGGGCCGTGCAGGGACAGGGCTGAGCCTCTCCAAAAGCTTCTGCAGCTTCCCACCTGCCTTGGGCAGGGCGCTCTAACGCTTGGCACCAGCTTCCTCCCTGTCCCCTATCCCAGCCATACCTCCCCCACCTCCGACCCATTCACCCTCTCCCTTCTCTGCCCTGGCCTACCAGGGCCACTGCCCTGTCACCCTAAAACCCTCCCTTTGCTTCCAGGATTTCCGGAAATATGAGGAAGGCTTTGACCCCTACTCCATGGTAAGAGATGACTCCCTGCCCCCGGAGTGGTGAGAGTGGTGGTTTACAGGGTGCTTGGTGCTGGTGAATTCTGGGCCCTGGGTAACTTGGGTCACATGAGCCCCAGGGATACCCCAGCCTCTCTTTCCTGGGAAGGCTCCTTCCAAATGGCCTTCAGGGGAGAAGTGAACGGCAGGGAGGTGGCGGCACTAACCACATGCCAGGAGTGTGCCGTGTTTGCGAGGCTGGTCCTCGCATCAGCCTGGAAGAATGGATCTGGGACATGTGTGGCCATGGCTCTGTGTGTGTGTGTCCCTTGTCCCCCAGGGCCTGGGGACACTCCCACTCCCCAGAAGACTTTTATTTATTTATTTTTCCCTCCCAGTTCACCCCAGAGCAGATCATAGGGAAGGACATTCGGCTCCTGCGCATTAAGAAGGTACCAGGGCCCATGGTGGAGGGCGGGCAGGGAGGCCACCATCCTTCCCTGCCCGTGCCCCTGCCACCTTGGCTCCCTGCTTCTCCTACTCCCAAGGGCCTCACCATCCCTGTGCTTGTGGCCCTGTTCAGAGCCTGTTTGGTGCCCAGACGCCCACAGGCTGCTGTCTGCTCCGCCCCTAAGACCCGCTTTCCTCTAACCAGGAGGGATCCTTAGACCTGGCCCTGGAAGGCGGTGTGGACTCCCCAATTGGGAAGGTGGTCATCTCGGCTGTGTACGAGGGGGGAGCAGCTGAGCGGCATGGTGAGTGAGGACCATCTCTGCCTGGGTTTGGGGACAATATGGCGCAAGACCTCCACCCCAGGGAAGCAAACAGCTGCCCACTTGGAGTGGGGTGGCAGCTACACGGGAAACCCAGGCCAGCGCACCATCTATCCAAGGTGGCACGTTGCCTGGGGGCACGTCACAGTGCCAGGTCCCATGTGTACCCCGCCAAACCAGGTGCTGCACTGCCCTACTCCCTTACTGTACTGTGCACGAAGGGCTGACCGGGAACCTGGGGACAGAGAGGCTGTGGGGACCCATGGGAGGGAAGGGGCCTGAGGGAAGGCACCTAGGCAGGGCGATACCTGACCCCAGACTTAAAAGATGAATTGCAGCCCAGCCATGGCAGCATACACCTATAATCCCAGCTTTTGGGGGCTGAGGCAGGAGGATCACTGTGAGTTTGAGACCAGCCTGGGCTACATAGTGAGTTCAAGGCCAGCCTGAACTACATAGTGAGACCCTGTTTCAAAAAACAAAAAAGAAAGGAAGCAGTCAGTGCAAACCTTGTGAAAGGGAAAGAGGGTTTCGCAGGAGGAGTGAGTAGCACACAGAAAGGCAGGAGAGAAGCCACCCAAACCCAACCTGCCCTTTGGTGATGACAGGGAATGGGGAACTAACAATGACGAGTTGGTGCCAGTCATAGCTCCTGGCACGTACGTGTCCATGTCTAAGTGTTCCCAGCAAACCCCAGTGGAAATATTATAATTATTCCCCTATTTTGCCACTTAGGAAACTAAGGCACAGAGAAGTCAAAGTCCTTCTTCAAGGACCCACAGCTGGTAAAAGGTGGAGGCAGGACTTGAACTCAGACAGATTGCCATTTGGCTTTTCCCTACCAGCGCGAGTGCCACTCAGCCTGTAATCTGCAGCCTTGTCCCTCCCAGAAGCCCCCGGGTTTCTCTCAAGGTTTTTCCTTTGTCTCCTTTTCAATCAAAGCCAACCTTGCTGATGAGTGAAGTTGTGCAGATGCCAGGCCCAGTGTCTTGCTTCAAGCGCTCCTCCTCTTCCCCCGTCTGACAGCGTCAGAAACTTCACTGTTGCTGATTTCTCCTGCCATGTCTGGGGGTGGCGGGCTCTTCAGCACCCACAGAGGAGGAGCCCCTGGCCCTTCCCTTCCCAGGCTGGAGCAGGAATCCTGTGATCAGACCCCTGGAGCAGCCCTGGCTGGCGTCACCCCCTCCCATAGGAGGGAATGGGGAGGAAGGGAGGTTCTGGAAGGTGGGGGCCTGGGACGGGAGATGGGGTGAAGGGAGAGGCACCCCATGGCTGGCAGCCAGGCTTCTGCTGTTACCAAGGTGGGTGTGCACCCTAGGAATCCTGGCTGCAAGCCAGCTTGGCTGCCCGTGGCCTCGGTGGCTTCAGTGCCCTTGGCACCCTCTGAGTCTTCCTCTCACCCGAAGGAGGGGCTCATCCCACAGTGTAGCTGCCATAGCTGACTGCTGCTGGGCGCCCTCCTCTGACCTCACTTCTGTGCCATCCAAGGGAGGGTTGCTGCTTGGCCCAGGGAGGCCACTTGTCTCCTTCTCTGGCAGGGAGAGGAGAACAGGACAGGTGACTCTTTCTGGTCCTCCTCACTTACAAAGCCCTGGACCAACCGCTCGCTGCCTTATTGGCCCTGAGGTGCCATCTTGGATTTGTACAAAATAAAAAAGTGGAAGTCCCCTGCCCTAGTCCCTCTGTCCAGAGGACACTGCTGTCTACAATCTGGTCCCATGCTTCTTTGGACATCCATGTGACTGGGGGAAGTTCCCAGGAGCACTTGTGTTTTAAGCCACCTTGGCCACCATCTTCAGTAGCACACACCACACTTTCATGAGCTTCATAGAGGCACTTTTCAGTGTTCTTCAGTGTTTTTCAGTGTTCTTCAGGACTGACAGAAATTCCTCAAAAAGGGTTATGATGTCAGAGAGGTGGGGGAAACCATGCACAATTTATCCACTTAGCCACAGTATGTATTAGTGAACTCACAACTCTGACAACTCCTGGTTAGCTTATAACTCAATTCTTCCCCCAAATTGTTAAGATCACAGGACATCTTATCCAGGCACACCTTTTAACACCGGTCACTTAGTCAACAGATATCTAGTGAGCTCCTGCTTTTCGCTAGATGCTATGTAAAATGCTGGGAATAAAGCAGTGAACCAAAAAGACAACCCTTGCTCTCATGGCACTGACCATATGGTGGGAGAGACCATCAGTAACAAGTTTTTAAAATGCAGTTAGGAGCACAGATTGTATGCTACATAGGAAGAGACCAGGGCTCTAGGAGAGAAGACTGGAAAGAGCTGCTTTTGATCAAATGGGGTCAGGAAAGCCCTCCCTGTGGAGGAGACACTCATACCAGACCCAGAAGAAGAGAGAAGGTGCTCTAGGAGGAATGGCCTGCACGGCTGTGGGCAAGAACAAGCTGGAGGGACCCTGAGCAGGATGGCATTGCCAGGCATCAGGGAAGAACTAGCTCCAGTCTCTTTTCAACTTCCTGGAAATGCAGATCTGTCCCCCCTGTGGGAATCAGGGCCCATCCAGGAGCTAAGGCCATGAGTCCTCAAGATTGTCCCCCTCCCCAACAGGGTGTGGGGTCAGGGCAGAGAGGAAATACCCGTGGTTGACTAGGTGCAGTGTTTCCTTCCTGCTTTCAGAGCCCAAGGCTGGCCTCTCCCGTGCCCACAGCGACTCTCCCTTGCAAGCCCCAGGCCGGGCACGGGATCCATGCAGCCCTGTTGGCCGCTCAGCTCCGTTCTCCTGCAGGTGGCATTGTGAAGGGGGATGAGATCATGGCGATCAATGGCAAGATCGTGACAGACTACACCCTGGCCGAGGCGGAGGCTGCCCTGCAGAAGGCCTGGAATCAAGGCGGGGTAAGACCCAGCCCCTTCCTCCCCTCCTCTCCTACCTGCCTCGGCCCCTGGCCTCTGCAGCTGGGACTGAAGTTGGGTGCCCCATCCCAAGGTGGGCATCTGAGATCCAGACAACTTCTGAGTGACTGGTCTATGCCCCCATCCAGCCAGTGGACTAAATCTGATTGCAGTGGCACAAATGCAGATTCCAGGAGACTGGATATGGCCGTGCACCCTGTACACTGAATAGGAATCAAGTGCTGCGGGGCACCAGAAAGCATTAACAGAAGTAGAGAGCCCAGGATGAAGGAGGGGCTGGTGGTAGCTGGCTCTGTGTGCATTAGACACCCACCTGGGTCAGGACCACCACGAAAGATCTCCCGCAGGCTGTGTACTGCACAATCTGAGGGAGACCATCGTGTGAACGGTGCCCACTCATATGTTGTGCAATGCACAACCTGTGCAACTGTATGCAGGCAGCCGAGCCTGAGGTATTAAGTTCAGTGCCGAGGATACTGACCAGATGGGCCTGGGACCCACATGAAGGGATGTGGAGAAGAGAAGACTTACGGGTAACACCATGACTGTCTCTGATTATCTGAAGGGCTGCCTTAGAGTAGAGGGCGCAGAAGTGTTGTCTGTGATTCTGGAGGGCAGAGCGGAAGTGGATAGAGGGTGGCCCTGGGGAGAGAGGTTTCAGCTCAGTTTCGGGAGCTGTCACCTGGTAGATGGGCCAGTGCTATTTTAGGTACCTTTCAGGGGATACACGCAGGCCCAGGATGGGACGTTGACTGGCAAGCCAAGGACGGCAGCAATGACATTGAGGGTACTCAGGTGTTAGGATCAGAAAGAGAGGTCAGAGTCCCTTTCTGACATGAGGTGAAATGCCACAGAACTACCTGGCAAGCATGGTAGAAACACCAGGACCATCCCAGATTTCTAGGAACCAAATTCGAGAGTCTCCACCTTTTACAAATTCCCTCGGGTGGTTCCGAGGATGCTGCCTGGCCCTGGTCCACAGAGGAGCCCTGGGGAACCTAGTGTCACTTGAGGGCTAGGAAGTCTTGGACACTGGAAATACCCCCCAGAGCCTGGGACCCCACAGTGGGGCCCCTTCCGTGCAGGAGGACTCCAGCCCTACCTGTGTCCACTTCCCCATGGGAAGCAGGCACAGCCGGCTGACGGAGCCTCAGGGCAGATGCGCCCTCCACCCTGAGCGTGCCCTACAGTCCCATGGCTTCTCCCCACAGGACTGGATCGACCTCGTGGTTGCCGTCTGCCCCCCCAAGGAGTATGATGACGAGCTGTAAGTGTGCGGACACCTGGCTTCATTCTCCCCCAGCGTCCCGGCCACCTTCTCTCAGCCTCCTCCAGCCACGAGGAATGGTCCAGGCCCCCTGCTGCTTTCACTCGTGGGTCCTAAACACCCTGGGCTAGAGAAGCCCCAGAGCCAATCACTGTCCCCAGGTAGTATCAGAGCCACCCCCCAGGACTGTCATGTAGGGAAACCGAAGCTCAAAATCTCAGTCAGACCAAGAACACAGTGAAGTTGGGACAAAGACCTCCCTCCGATTCTTGATTCCCCACTCAGAACTTTATCCCTGGCGCTACTGCCCGCTAGTGACTTCCGTGTCCCTCTGTCACTTCCTGCAAGACCTTCCTGATGTCTGACTGTGTCCGCACATGC
>RJWM01032975.1:0-21018 GCA_004363535.1 Dasyprocta punctata | reverse complement strand
TTTTTAAGTTTCCCCTCCCATTCCCCTCCCTCTGTCTCTTGGTCCCCTTTCCTTTTGTGAGAGATCTATTTCCCTTTCCCCTGTTATCTATCTTTATTTTGCTCCCTATATTATTTATATTTTGGGCTTCTTGTGTAAGAGAAACCACATGATATTTAAGATTGTGTATCTGATTTATTTTACTTAACATTATGGTCTCAAACTGCCTGCATTTTCCTACAAATGACTCCAATTTATCCTTCTTTGTGGCAGAGTAGTACTCCATTGTGTATAAATACCACATTGTCTTTATCCACTCATCTGCTGATGGACCTATAGACCCCTTCCAAGATTCAGCTATTTTAAGTTGTGCTGCTATACACATGGAAAGCATGGATACATAAATTTTGAAACTCTGATCTTATGAATATTAGCTCCACTCTGCTAGCTGTTAACAGTGACCAAAAAGCACAGACACTAGACTCTGTCTTTATTTTTGGTTCACCATGAGCCCTTACTTGTTCCCCTGTCATGGGGCAGGGATCCCAAGGCAAACAGGACTTGCAACCTTTCCTTGCAGAGATGCCATGCATATAAAAGTGATATTGTTTCTGTACCCAGCTGAGTTGCACTGGCAATGTGCTGGAAACCAGAGGACAAGAATTCTGGCTCCAGCTGCCACTCACTGGTTGTGTAAGCTTGGCTTCATTATGTAAATACTCCGAACCATAATTTTCTTATTTTAAAATGAGGGTAATAAAATGTACCCTGCTTGGCTCTATGGTCATCAGAGGGACTAAATAAGATAATATATGTGAGAGGAATTCACTCTAAATTTCTCAAGCAAAACAAACCCGACAAAAATCACTGCCTTCGTTTTGCGTGTTATTGTCAGAACAGAACCACTCATTTCGGGCGCCATGCTAGTTCCTACTATTAAATGCACTGTCCTCTCAAGGTCTTTGTGGGTGCCTTTAAAAGAAATCGGATCACGTTGGAAACCTGTGTATTTCGACGCTATGCATGTGGTTTCAAAGAACATCTGATAAAGGCTTTAAAAGTTTAAGAGTACAAACTGAATATTAAAAGCACCAGTAAAAAGTTACTGAAGCAGGACCCATCAGGAGAGAGCAGCTGTTGGCTAAGGGCGAGGTAGTGCCTCTGTCTACTGCAGGAAGAAAATTCGCTGCTCCTAGCATTATGCTAGACATTTCCCAAAGGATTGATTGGTATGATGCTTATGGCTTCATTAGTTCTTTGTTTTCTAGGACTTTTGACCATGGGCACCCATGGTCAAAAGTCCTAGAATTATTTAAATTATGTATTCACACTGGGTCAAGCATATGAACAAGAGTTCCTTTTCTGATTTTCACTCTTCCAGTGAAGTCTGTGAGTGGGTCATTCACACAGGACAATGGCAAGGACTGCCTTTGGAAGTCTTCCGGGTCTCTGCGTGCATAGAGTACTTTCTAGACCACGGAGGGCTTAGATGGTTCAGGTTCTTGAGTGTTTCTGAGCTGTCTCCAGTTTTCCCAGAGTGTAGACTCCTCGGGCACAGGAACTACACTATACTCCTAAGAATACTCACAGGGCTTCAGTGGCCAGCCCAGGAGCCTGCATAACCATGTAGAGCAGAATTTTGAGCAGGGACTTGTTATGTACTTTTTTCCCTTTCTGGGTTCCCGAGTCCCACTGAGAACAGCCAGGCTTAGTGAATGGATCTGGCATCTGTGCATAACAACACATGGTGTGGCTATTTAACTTTGCATCTTAGGAAGCCAACAGATGGATCTGTAGACAATGACTCAGTCTACCCACTCTAATGGGTTTTACTGATCATAGATAGAATCAGAAATTCAAAAAGACCCTCGTGGTGGTCACCTTTAACTAATGAACTGGCAGGCATGCTCAGCTAGAATTGTGGCCCAAAGAACGTTGGGTCTTGAGTCAAACCAACTTGAATTTGAATTTTGGCTCCACCTCTAACTAGCCATGACCGTGGACAGCTTACATAATTCCAGTAAATCTCTGTTTTATCATCAATAAATGGGGACAACAATAGTACTTCCTCCATAGAGGGTGTTGTGAAGGTTAAAAGAAGGGAATGTACACCAAAGCATTTAGCAGGGTGTCTGGCACATGAGATTAGTGCTTAGTACCAGGTAGCTATGTAGTCTGGACTGACCTTGAACTCACTATGTAGCCCAAATTGGCATCAAACTTGTGGCAGTCCTCCTGCCTCAGCCTCCTAAGTGTTGAGATTACAGGCGTGCGGCACCACGCCCAGCTCATTCTTTGTTTTAAAGTCACAGAAATGACTGTCTGATGATGGTCCTGGTCCCCACCCTGAGTTAGAGTTGGGTCTCCATCTCCTGACTGGAAGATCAGGATCTGTGTGATTTTGCACCCAGTGTTTGGAGGAGGAGGATTTAAATCCCTCAAGGCCAAACAAAACAAGTCCTTTTCGCTGGGAATGCAAAGTGCAAACAATTCCAGCCCAACCGTCTCAGGGCTGGTGATGCACAACCTCATTACACGGCCCAGCGACAGAGGCTCAGATGTTATAGTTTAATCACTTCATGCCCAAAGCCATATGGCAGGAGACAATTTACTGCCTGATCCTGAAACGGCTCCATTAAATGAATGCCTTTTGATTTAATAATCATTAACATGACACAGACGCTGACTTTAAGTATGGGCTTGAGGGAGCGGTGAAACCCAAAATGCTCTTTTATGCTCTGCAGTCTGGAGGCAGGCTTCTCTCAGAATTGACATCTCCAGAGCTGTCCCGCAGTGAGTGTGCTTGTTCACCATTCGAGACCGTTTACTGCACAAGAAAATCGGTTTCTTGTTGGACCAGGTGCGCCTCTGCTGCTAGACAGCTGTGTGGGAATCTCACTGCGGGCTGGGAGGTTTGTGTGAGCGTGGTTAGTCTGGCCCTGTAGGATGTGAATCATTCCAGGTGAACCTGGAAGAGGCGGAATCTCCAGTAACAAGATACCTTAGCCTAGAGCTATTGATCTGGCGAGACGAGAGCGGTGCTCTCTTTCTATGAATTTATGCCCATTCCTCGCTGTTGTTCCAGACTTCTGCCAGGCCTCCCTTGGTGCTTGCTCCCAGCCTTGTCGGGCTCCTGAGGGCCTCTAGATTGAGATCAAGGAGTCATAGTTACACCTTGGGCACTAGATCGGCGTTCCAAGTGCGCCAGCTAATCAGAGCCTTCAAGCGTGGAGAAACAACGCCTGACCTTCAGAACTTTAATAGAGCTTGAAAATTTACTATGGTTTGTGATGTCACCAGATAGTTTTTAAGCAGCTTAGCTCTCCCACAACTGGGGGTTCCTGAGAGCGTAGACTGCTTTCTGGGGTCAAATTCACCACATTTGCCCAATAGAAGACCTACAATGTGCTTTTGAATGAATGAAAGAAAAGAATGAATGAAGCATCAGTCATGGGATAACTACAGAATGTTGTTGGTGAAAGTAGGAGAGTGGAAGGCAATGAACTGCGTGGCCATAAGGACAGTAAGTACCAATAAAGTAGCACAGAGTGTCAAGGAAAGGCAGGAAGAAGGCGACAAATAGAGTAAGTTTGGGAAAGCAGAGAGCCTTGATCAAAGTCTCAGACTTTCCTTCTAAAAAAAAAAAAAGTGCAGCAATTCTTTGTCTTAAGGAAATTCTTTAACATCACTGACATTCCTTTCATGAGTCAAAATGTTTTTGTCTCTGTTTCAGAATAGTCCTTTTATTTCTGTACTATATTTTGAGCACATTTGTTTCTTTCTGGGAAAGCAGTGGGTGAGCAAAATGTTCTTTCTGTCAACAGCTACTCACCTTTTCCCGTTTGTTCACGAAAAGCAGGATTTCCAAAGCGACATGTCCAGACCATCCCATAATAGGTCTCCCTGGAAGCAAGTATGCAAATGAAGCTTTGAGGTGAATCTAGCACTCTGGTCCCATAGGCTCTCATGTTCTTATGAATATTTCACTAGGTTCTAATAAAATCACTGTTCTCCTAGGATGGAGCTGAGCATAAGTTTCCTCTTCACTTTCAGCAGCCTCCGAGATCATAGGAAGAATTAAGCCTTAATACATTGACAGTAGCCCTTGAAGATTTGGTTTCAAAACCATCAATTACCCTCAGCCCCACCTTAGATGTATTAAGTGAAAGCCATCAGGCAAAGGCTATAATTAGAGATTGAAAATGCTGACCAGGGAGCTCAGAGGGCCTTTCAAAATGCTCCCAGGAGCTCGCTTGATTTCACAAGACTTTGGAAGTACACAAAGCCAGGGAGAAGGGGGTAAGGTTTCTGAGAAATTCAAGGTGGCAGCCCGAACCCCTTTGTATTAGAGAGCTGTCCCAAAGCTGTCCTGTGAGCTCTTGGTCTATGAGAAGCCTACAATGTCATACTGAATGACATCCAGAAGTTTCTTTCTGTGTCAAATCTTTTCGATGTGAAGTGAAGACACTTTAGTCTACTGTGTGAAAGAAACACACTAGAGAGTGTCCATAAGGGGACTTATTTCTTTGTGTGCAGAACTAGAGAGCAGGGCCCAAGCACAGACCTGTAACCTGGTAGAAAACTGGCTACAAGTTAATGAGGTGGCACAGTTTCCGTCTCTGTCACGGTGAATCGGAGGCCTGTGATTTCCAGGCCCTGAGGTACAGAGTTGGTCATGTGAGTGAAGAGGCAGGCCCACTCCACTGGGCGCCATGATGTTGGGGGGACAGGAAGACACATCCTGCCCTGGCCCTGCTCACAGCCTGATGGATGGAGGAAGTCAAGTAAACAGGAAAGGGAATCTCTGAGGACAAGGCAAGAACAGGCAGGCAAAGAAGTGTTTTTGTTTGCGGGAGGCCTTCTGAGTGGCGGGCTAAGCACAGGCAGTGCTGAGGACAGGGAGGAGGAAAATGGCTTCCGGTAGCTCGACCCCTTTACCCTTTCAGTGGCGCCCTCTAGTGGAAGTAGCTAAGTGCAGGGAACGCTTCAAAACACACATTTGAAAGTGATGGTGAGCAAGTGGTTCTCCATCCTTCCATCCTGCCTTCTTTGTTGAACTGCCTGAATTCTTTGCATATTCTGGAAGCTAATTCTTTGTCAGAGGAATAGTTTGCAAATAGTTTCTTCCATTTGTTGATTGTTTCCTTTGTTGGGCTAGCTTTTTAACCTTGGTAAAAAGTTATTTAGCTACATTGGCAGTCACATGTCCTTCTGGTAATATATTTTGTCAGTTCATAAGCTTTTTTTTAAGGCTAAAAATTTAACTCAAGGGAGAGTCGAATTTGAGATACAGTTTGTTATCAGTGAATTTTGATGGCCTCTCAAAAACATTTATAATGAGTAAATGTCATTCTTAATACTAAAAGTTTGTTACATACTTGTGTTTCTCAATATAGCAAATAAAAAGAAGTATAAAACAAATATCTCCATACTCTGGAGTATAAAATTTAGCTGGTGCATAAAAGGTTAAAAAATACAATACAAGGCAGCTTTACTACTCTGATGAGTTGGAGGTGCTCCCGCTGGCTCCCAAGAGCCAGTTGTTACATTTTCCAGTTAAACATAGCGTAATTAAAAATAAATTCTATAAACTTACAGTGAGATAAGTTACACCAATAATAAAGGTAAGACACAACCAACCGTCATTGCTTCTTAGTTAGTGTTTTGCTATGTTTTAATATTGTTTCTGTCTGACGCATCTGAATAGCAGACGTAGTAGATAAGCGTGCTGGCTGCCTCTCTAATCAGCTGTGGCCTGTGTCGTCTTGGCACCTTGAAATCCACCACGTGGGAGGACGGACAGAAACTGACGAACCCCATCAGCCTAGACCCCTCCCCAGTCAATCATTGAACTTACACAGCAGTGACATAAATACCAAGTGGCAGGAACAGACTCCAGAAACTCTCCCTGTCTCAGTTTTGCTGTAAAGCAAACTTCTTCTTATGTGGGTCAGGACCACCTCTGGGATATTTAGAATCAGGACAAATGCCCATATGTCCCTGAACATTTTTATACAGGTGAAATCAGGTTAACATGAATATTAAAAGCATCTTCAAAGCCGAAATATAGTAAACAAAAAAGCAGCCCTCTGCCTAAGGGGCAGGCGTGTGTGTGCATGCACGTGTGTGTGAGGGATGGGGGGACACAGGGCGATCAGCCCACTAGGGCTGAGGGAATGTGACATGATTGGATAACCTTCCAGAAAAGAGTTAAAGGCCTTTCTGTGCTTCTTGTTCAGCCTGAAGCCTCAGGGACAAGGTGTTCCTTTTGATCTTGTGATATAGCTGTGGCAGAATTAAAAAAAAATTTTTTTTTCAAGGCAGACTAATAGATTTTTTGGAGAAGGGTGACATTTGAACTTACACTCTGCAATCCTATTCTTTTCTAGCTCAAATCATTACAGACCTTCAAAGCCTCCTGGGGAAAATATTAAACACACATAGAAGTAAAGTATATGCCAGCAATGGCATAAAATTTCAAAATATTCTGTTGCAACAAAAATAGTTAAAATAAATATCATGTTATGTATATGGTAGGACAATTAGAACTAGATATGTTACATAATATCAAAACTGAGATATAGATATAGATATATTCATACTTCTGATATCAGTGAATAAAACCTTCTTGGGGAGAACAGGGGTATTTACTGTTGTTTAATCACGGGAAGTTTTTCTTAATGTAAAGAAAATGAATTCAGAGCCAGGTGTGGTGATGTACAACTGTAATCCCAGCACTCAGGAGACCGAGGCAGGAGGATCGCTATGGGTTTGAGGCCAGCCTGGGCTACGCAGAGAGATCCTGTCTCAGGAAGCAAACAAAAACAGAAACTTCAAAATGATACATAAATAAACTTAGAGCAATCAGAGTATTGAAACAAGGTGGAAATGGCAAATATGAGACAGTTTGGAGGAAATACAGAAATAAGTAAAGGAAAGTACCAAGTTCTAACTAGTGGTCTCTAAGTGTCCAGTGTGCGGAGTTAGCTGCAAGTCAGTCCTGGGAGATCCACAGAGGAGCACGAGAAGCAGGAGGCTCCAGGACAGGATGTGGTTGTCACAGGCTGCAGCCGTTGTTTGGGAAGGAGGGGCTCTCGGGTATACCAGATGGTCCGGTGGAGCGCGCTGATCCTGTAACTCACCAGCGTGAAGGGAGCCTTGCTTCACAGTTGAACCAGAGTGCATCTCACTGTTGAAGTCAGATGCCTTTTACAGTCGATGAGGTCAGTCCCCTACCGCCATCCTGGTGGCAGTCGTCATGACGGTATTGTTATCACTGGGCACATGGAAAGTGGAACATAGATGTTCCTATGGTGACTCAGTGCTGTTTAAATTAGTACATAATTGTGTCATATAAATTTCACGTAAAAATCCACAAGGTTCCAAGGAGAAAGTGTGGTGATGTGATTCTCTTCTTCACTAAATGATGGTGTCTTGTGACCAATGCAGCCTTGGGTCAGTGATCTATGGATTAGCTCACCACTTGTGTGTGTAGATGATCTGCTTTTTAATTTGTGTCCTATTTACAAGCAGCTTTGGGCGTTCTCATTTAATGTTTCTTTTGAATCAGAAACGTGTTGTTAGGTCAAAGTAGTTACCCAGAGGTCGGTGTCCTGCACTCAGAACTCATTGGCCACTTAGCGAATTTGTTTGCCCACTGAGTATCAGAGGCTATTTTGGCTTGGTACTGATGGATAGTAAAGGTGATAATTACGGGAAGCTAGGCGAGTTTCTGGATTTCTTTTCACTGTCCTGTGTCTTCTCCATATGCGAATGCCAGCATATCTGACTCCGGCCCTCCCATGTTGGCAACTGGGAGAAACCACTTTCATTTGGTATCTACTCAGCAGAGGGAGTGGCATGAACAATGGCGTAGTGACCCCAAGGTGAAGACTGTTGAGAGCTCCCACGGGGCTGGAGTGGATTGGCTGTGTTGAGGAGCATGGGTAGGTGCAGGACAGACGGCCAGTCAGACTGGTGCTGCGGACTTACAGGGACAGGGCCAATTACACATGCAG
Source organism: Dasyprocta punctata (assembly GCA_004363535.1). NCBI lineage: Eukaryota > Metazoa > Chordata > Mammalia > Rodentia > Dasyproctidae > Dasyprocta > Dasyprocta punctata. The sequence continues at coordinate 13,021 of RJWM01032975.1, read as the reverse complement.
TACGCTGGCATTCACATATGAATCAGTGAGAGAGAATCTTAGTAAGTGGAATAAGCAGCCTAATGAGGGGCTAGGAAGCTGCCAGGTATTAATGTGAAATTCTTGGCAACTCCCATCCAGAGTGATGGCTTCTTTTCCAGGTGCACAGTTGTAGAGTGTAATCCATTTCACAGCTGGTGGCCTGTTTTATGTTTCAGATGGGATTGCAGACAAGGAGGTGGGAAACCTATTCTCTGATGGCCTAGCAGAGAGAGGGGTGGAAATAAGGAGATCCAGTTCATTTATTTCCGTATCATGAGGCTCCTGAAAAAAATAGAGACTAAGGATTTAATGGCGCTGTTTGCTTTTGTCTCTAAAAACGCTGACTTAGTAATTGCATTAGCTTGTTACTATGCTTTGCTCTTATGGGTAATATAATTTTAACTCTTGCTTCTTCATCGCGTGTTTTTCATTGTTCTGAATATCCCATTCAGCATGTGCTCCAGTTTTACTTTTATGAAGTACATTGTGGAAGAATGAGGACCGGGGTCTTTGAAAGGCCCAAGCAGAGCTGAAGCTGTGACTCGCCTGGAGCTGTCACCTACTGTGACAAGCTGGGTGCTACTGCCATTTTTATCCTCCTTTGATGAATAGTGCTGTTGGCAAAGACCATATGCTCCGGCACTCGCTGGATCTGCAGGCGCTGCACAACCGAGGGATAATCACATCGAGCCAGTGATGGTTTTTATTGGGCGATAGCAATGGCAGAAGTAATGGCAGTCATTAAATTCATGCTGCAAATGCCCTTGGGCCTACAGACCACAGTTCACTCAGAATGTGTCAAGGACAGGTCACTCCGAAAAGCTGTCAAGAGGGATTTGCCCATCATGCTTTGCTCTTTCCAAGAAGAGCATCACTTTGGAAATTGCACGGCCAGCAGCCAGCAACAGGAGGTGTTGCAGCTACACTGTGGGGCTGTGGGTGTCTCCCAAAGCTCTTCTTTGGGTGAAGATCAAAAGGGGAGTCCTACAAAGCTGAGCTCCTTTATAAAAAGGTAGCAGAAGACATCTTTTGGAAGTTCTGCTTCAATTCAGTAAGTACAAATTTTGCACCACTTGGATGCATACACAATACTAAAAGTTAGGAGGGACATAAAGAATAGGGTAGTTACTGCTTTGTACCTCCAGGGGCATCTGCCCATGTGTTAGGATGTGTGCAGGAGAGGGTGTGGTGTTATATCCTCCTGTGTTCTAGGAGACTGGACAGGTAAGGAACGTGTAGGTTGGCTCTGACTAGTTCTGAAAATTTATGAGTGGGCTACGAAGAAGGAGAGATAGATAGGTTAAACCATTCTGCAAATTTCCTCAAAGGTGAACTTGAATGAGTTATTTAAGACCTCATGTTTCATGTTCATCTGTAAAAAAGGAACATCTACCTTAAAATTATTTATAGGGCAAAGAACCACTTGATACGGTTCATTGAGAACATGAGATTTTTAATAAAATCTTGAAAACTAGACATAAATGCACAGGTAGAAATCAAAGGAAAGGGAATTTCATGTAGCGGGGGCCGTGCTCCAGGAAACTACCTTTCTGCCTGGTGCATGGAACTGTGTTGATGTTCATGACTATCTGTGCATGTGTTGTGAGGGGTGTGTGTATGTGTGTGTATTCACACTTGTGTGTAGGAGCTATAGGATATGCCCTTTCTTGGTGAGGGTCATCTTTCTCTTCAGTCCCTTTCTCACAGTCCCTTTAAATTATTAAGAAATTTCAAGACAGATGCAAGTTATTCCTTAGGTTGTATGTAACCTAATATAACTTGCACGAAGAAGAAGAAATAGACTAAAAGATACTTTTTAGGTGTTTTTAGATTTCTTGACTCATAAAACATTATGACTCATAAAAACTCAGGGGCAAGCTAAAAATTTATAGCTACTCCTCTTACAAAGCGAAGACACTGTTACAGTACATAGTCTGTGTGCCAAAAATATACTTATAGTTTGGCTCCAACTCACAGGATTCTACCTGCAGGAACACAAATACTGATAGATTACAGGAAAAGAAAAAGATTTAGCAAAATCTAAACTAAGTAAAAGTTTATTAGTATAATTATCCTTTTATTTAGCATTGATTACAAAATGCTTTCTTCAGTATCTAATTCGATGCTCAGCACAAACCCGGAAGTGAAGTATTTCTGATATTTTTCTGCCCATTTTCTGAGTGTAGAAATGAAGTCCCAGGAGGTTATGTAATTTATAGCCAACAAGTGCTAGACTTTGACTCTTGGGCTTTGAACTCTGGATCCTTGCTCCAAGGTGCTCTCTCTTTAATTTCTTTCTTTCTTTCTTTCTTTCTTTCTTTCTTTCTTTCTTTCTTTATTTCTTTCTTTCTTTCTTTCTTTCTTTCCTTCTTTCTTTCTTTCTTTCAGACAGAGTCTTGCTGAGTCACTAGGTTGCCCAGGCTGGGATCAAACTTGCAAACCTCCTGGTTCAGCCTTCCAGAGTGCTGGGAGCATAGGGTACCTCCACCAATCCTGGCTACTCCGAGGTTCTTTCCTGTACATTATGTTGTCTTGAGATCAGGCCTTGATCCCTTGTTTTTCTTGAGGAAATAGGTTCAGAGGGGTGAAGTGATTCACTCGAGATTGTGTAGTTAATAGCTTGGCTGGATCTTAAACCCAGATGTGCTAACTTCCTGCCTTGGTTCCTTTTATAACACAAAGCCATGAGGGTACGTGTTAACAGTTCTCCCACATGCTGTTGCTCCCCTAGAAAAATGTCACTGTAAATGTCACATGACAAAATTCTTACAGGTAATTTCAAGGAAAATAAATCAACGAGATGGTACAACACAAACTATATGACACATTTTCTATGCATTGGACTTTTTGTTATATGAGTCATCTCATTTAGTACTCCTAATTATACTCTCAGATGCCTTTGACTGTTATTTTCATTTTATCATTGGGAAACTGAAGTACAAAACACCAAGTAAATTGACCAAGATACACAACCAGAGAATGGTAGGGCTGGGACACAAACCTAAGACCCTGGAACCTGAGTTTTAGGCACTTGGTTACAAAATCAGAATATACAAGTATTTGGGATTCAAATCAGGTGCTGAAATGAAGTCACATTTGATTAGAAAATCTTATAAACAGCTGAACAAATTAATAATGAAAATAGCATTATCAGGTAAGTGTTCAGATCTATTAAACATAAATAAGTAATGTCAATTATACATCACCTTATCTAACCACTAGCTAAGTACATCTAATATTTGGTTTTTGAGACCATAACCATTGGAAAGTACTTGTGTTTGCACTTATAAAAATGCAATGTGTGCAGTACATAGATTCATTTAGACCCGGCTTTGTATTATTAATTTGAACTCTGAAAGTTTGCAATACATTACACACTTTTATATTGGTCAGCTTTCTCACTGCTGGGACAAAATACCTGACACTCATGATTTAAAAGAGATTTAATCTGGCTCACAGTTTCGGGGTTTTCAGTCCATGGTCAGCTGGCTGCAAAGCAGGAACATCATGGCGGAAGGGTATGGCTAAACAAAGTTCCTCACTCTGTTACAACCAGGAAGCAAGAAAAGTGCCAGGGGAAAGAGAAAAATGCCAGAGAGGAAGGGGCCAGAGACCAGATAGAGTCCCTCAGATCAGACCTTCATGAGCCACTCAGATGCACACAGAAGTGTGCTTCATTGATCTGCTAGGTGACTTTCAAGCCAATCAATTTGATGACCAAGATTAGCTGTCACATCCTGCCTTCATTATTATAGACTAATGGTATCTTGGGATTGAGAAAAGCTTTCTACATAATGGAATACTATTTCAGTCTTAAAAGGAAAGAAATTCTGTCATTTGTAACAACATAGATGAACCTGTAGGAAGTCATGCTAAGTGAAATAATCCAGGCACCAAAAGACTAAGTAGAATCTAAAGAAGTTGAACTCACTGACATACAACTACAAGAATGGTTATCACAGGCTGGGGGCAGAGAAGGCAGGATGAGAAGAGGGAAAATGTTGATTAAAAGGCACCAAGTTTCAGTGAGAGATGAGGAATATATTTGGTGATCTGTGTAGTTAATGATAAGGCACTGTATATTTCAATATTATTAAAAGATCAAAGGAAAAATGAACAGATTTTAAATAATTCATCATACACACATAAATAAAGAGTTGAAGTGATGGGTATGTTACTTAATTATGGGACATAGTATGATATATATAAATCATATATATACATAAATAAATACATATAATTATGATTTGTCAAAAAAAATTTTCTCCCCAAAACTGGGATTATTTTATTTATTTTTATGACATAATCAAGCAGCAAATAATGCATTTTTTCTCACCCTTTAGAAATGGGGAAGTTAAGTGAGGAGGAAGATTCAGACTGGAGTGCAGTGGTCAGGGACAGGGACGGAGCCGGGTTGTTCCTCTGCCTTTACCGTGCTGCCTCAGCTCCTGTGCGAGCACCACTAAGGGCACTGAATGACCCTCCTGCATCTGGAGTAGGGCAGGCATCTGACCGCGTCACCTTCTGCTCCTAGGGATGGAACTCAGCTGCTGTCTATGGATTTTGGAGTCAGTTCAGACATCGAGGAAGGAATCCTTCTGGGCTTCGTGTATTCAGAGACTGAAGAGATGTGGCTTCCTCTTTTTAAGAAAATGTTGCTAATCAAACCAAGCATATACACAGCTGGTAAACAGAGAGACACTGCTTTTCCATATAATGAACCAGTCTCCCCACCCCTCTGCGTTCGCCAGCGCCTTACCCTCTTCCTGTAGGTGTGTGGCTTATAGAGCTAATTACTCAAAGTCCTTGAGGGATGCAAGCACGCAGCCAACCAGAATCATGGCAAAGAAAATGAGTCCTCTATTCTTTTTTTATTTTTTCATAAGTGCGAACTCTACCAGTAACTTTAGTACTTTAGTAGTTCCTGATCTACAGGAAAAGTTGAGACTGTTTATTTTATTATTTATAAAATGTAACACAGATTCAAAGATCATTAAAATTTCCCAGCCATGTTTTTTCTTGTCTTTCAAGACAAATTAAGATGAATAATAGTAATATTTTAGGGCTGGTTTAACTCTTGCTACATGGCAGACACTAGGGAACCAAGATCTCATGGTAACAATCACAGAAAGTATACCTACCACTCCTGTACTCAGGAGGCTGAGGCAGGAGGATTGCTGAGAGTTCAAGGCCAACCTGGGTGATGTAGTGAGACTGTCTCAAGGCACAAAACAAAACAACCAGAAAGTAGATACTACTATCATAAGAACTGTAAGGACTAACATCAAAACAACATAGCTATTTGAATTTACATCTGAGACCATCTGTATCAGTGTGACTCAGTTACTTGTTCCAAGAAAACTTTGCCTGGGAATATCAGACTGTAAACCAATAAATAACTTCTCTGTTTTCTTCAGGAAATTTCTGCTGACCCATCTCTCTGAGATAACAGTCTGCTTATTCAGGGTAAACTGCTCACTCTTGTCAGGCCATAGTTTATGCCTCAAGATTTTCTTTCATACACTCAACTAGCTTTTCCAGCATGGGCTAAAGTTAAATTATGATGTTAGCCAAACTGTAGTCTGTCCTTCCAGTAAAGGAAGTCACTTGAACCAGATCCCCTAACCCGACAAATACTCTGTCCTGACTCCCCTTTTCTGAGGTACTGCTAAGACTTGGTTAAGGTAGTGTCTTCCTTATTTGATTGTCTGGCAGCATTCTGTGGAGCTCAGTAACCCTTATTTTGCTGGACATTGGTGACACACACCTGTAATCCCAGAACTCAGGAAGGTGAGTCAAGAGGATTGCAAGTTCAAGGCCAACTTGGGCTACCTAGTAAGTTCAGGGTCAGCATAGAGCATAGGAGTAAGACCTTATCTCAAACAAATGAATAGGGAAAAGCCTAGGGTTTTAGTAATTTCTCAAGCTCTCCCCCTTAGTTGGGAGGCAGAGCTAGGAATCTAATCAAGATGACCTGACCTTGTCACTCTGCTACTGCACCTCTCGATTGGAAAGAAAACCCAGTGTTTGCAGTTTTATATCTGGATTTATTTCAATAGTTGTCTTAGTCCAACTTAGTTTCTGCTTTTATAACAAAATACTTTAGACTGGGTCATTTATAAACCATTGAATTTATATTCTACAGTTCTGAAAGTCAAGAAGTTCAGGAGCAAGGCCAGCAGGGGAGTCTGGGGCAAGCCTGCTCCTCGCGGAAGGCAGAAGGGCAGTACTGTGTCCTCACGTTGTGTGGAAGGACCCCGAGGCCAGGTCGCCTCCCTCAAGCCTTCCTTAAGCCATTGATGACAGCAGAGCCCTCACAGTTTAATCACCTCCTAAGGGCCCCGCTTCCTGCCGCTGCTGCCTTAGATCAGTTCCAGTGAACTCTGAAGGAGACACAAACACTGAGATGGTTTCATTTGCAGTGCTGTGAAAGGCAAATGCCCTGTGACCCTCGGTGTTGAATTAGCCCTGGGAACTTGGCACTCTAATTCAGAATCAGTCCTCACCAACCTTCTCTAAATGAAGGATGGAAATTAAGCAAGGGCCAAGAGAGCCAAACGTGAAGCTGGTGTGACTTTTAAACTATGAGTAAATTAGGTAGCTGGCATTTTAGTTTCCTGAAGCTGTGCCGACAAATGATCTCAAAGCCGGTGACTTAAAGTAACAAAGTTATTCCTTCAAAGTTCTGAAGGCCTTAGGTTCAAACTCTAGGTGATGTCCAGGCCCCTGGAGGTGCTGAGGAGGACTCTCCCCTCCCCGTTTCTCCAACTCTAACAGTTCCAGTTCGAGACTCCATAACCCCACTCTGTCTTTGCATGGCTTTCTCTCTGTGGTCATGCATCTTCTTCTTCTTCTTCTTCTTTTTTTTTTTTATAAGGACACTCGTCATTGGATTTATGGTCCACTTTAATCCAGGGTATCTCATCTTGAGACCTTTACCTTGATTTTATCCCACACGAACTTGTATTCAAAAGAAGATTATATTTGCAGGCTCCAGACAGATCTCTTAATATCTTTTAGAGGACACAATTCAACCCATTGCAGTTGGTGAAGGTCATTAATGACCCTGTATTATGATCAATATTATACTTTCCTAAATAAAAGTGTCGGCTAAGAACAATGTAAAGATCACTGTAATAGTGGCTCTTTGTAAAAATATGTAGTCTCTGAAAGAAGTCTTGATACGAATGCACTGTTTATAGGCTAGCTAGTGATGATGAGGTATTTGATTATGGAAATGCATATATGGAGATTTTAAATAACTTACTCCTATCACTGATTGTGATGCACATACAATGGCTTTGTGAGAAGATTATTTTCCAGAGATGGAGCCAACATTTACTTAGTGGATTCTGGTGTTCCAGACAGTGGGGAGGTATCTGAAGGAGCTTGTACCATCTCCAGTTGGCAGAAAAGAAAAAACGAGAAGGCAGATGATACAATGGAAATGCACTGACAGCCCCAGCAGAAAACCGTCAGTTGGAAGACATACGAAGGCTCCAAATGCAGGCATGCATTGTCCACTGATGGCAATCTTTTCTAAGCAATATGTCCTTAGGTGATTCTGTCACTGTGCAAACATCATGCAGTGTCCTCGCACAGACACACATGGTGTGGCCTACCACACAGCAGATGATAGCGTGCATATGTTATACTCAGGCTGCGATGAACAAAATAACACAAGGTTAAATCAAGTCAAGAGAAAATGATGCAATTCAGGGAGGAGGTGAACACCTGACTTGGGAGGCTGCACACACAGTGTTTCATGGGAAAGTTGTTTTTAGAGGTAGGAGTACACTCTAATGATGAAAAGCATGACACAGTAAAGACATCAGCCAGTGACACGGTTCTCAGATGCTGTGCACTGTACTAATTCTGTGTGCTGTACTTTTGTATGAGTGACAGCAGGTTTGCCTGCCCTGGCATAACACATTGTGCTACAGGGTGATTAGGCAATAGAAAGTTTCCAGCTGCATTATGATCTTATGGGGCCACTGATCTGTTGCTGGCCAAAGCATGGTCTTGAAGAGCCTTGTTGGCTCTGTGACCACAATGGCCACAATTTAAAGGGTCCCTGTCCTACGCCCCTCTCTTGAGGTACTGTTTGAATTCCTGAACATCAAAAGAGTCCTTTGAGGAAGACAGTACTGTTGTACTCATTTTCTCTTGCAGGGCCGGAGTGGTATTTTTTATTGAAACCTGACATACATGTAAACTATGGCAAAATGTATATAACACAAAATTTATCATTCTATCCACTTAAGCCTACAATTCAGGGGTGTTAAGCACATCCCTATCGCTGTGCAACCATCGGGCCATCGAACTCTGAACCACAGAAACTCTGTGCTCCTTGAGCAGGAACTCCCATCTTCCCTTCCATCCCCAGCTCCGGGTAGCCTCTTGTCTACATTCTGTCCCTATGACTTGGCTATTCTGAGTGACTCACATAAGTGGAATTGGGAAATATTGGTCCTTTTGGGTCTGGTTTCTTGCTTCTCAGTCCATTGGCATTCTCTTATTATAGATGAGGAAACTGAGGCTGAGAAGCATGAAGGAAGTGAGTAGTGAGTGAGCCCAGGGTAGGAACCCAGGCAGCCTGGCTCCAGCACCCAAGCGCCGAGAGTTTTGGGGTGTCAGAGGGCTGCTGATCAAGGAGACATGGGGTCCCAGTTAATGATAGTGACTCAGAACACCAGCCAGCTAAGCCTCAGAGTCTACCCCCACCCAGGAGTAAGACACCTTGAAATCCTTGTTTCTTTCCTGTGTTGCAAGAGGAAGATGTTTTCTGGGTGGTCTTGTGTCTGGTTGAAAGGGGAAAATTTTCCCTTTTAGCTGAAGACTCTCAGTTTCTGTGGCCCCTGCCATTTGTCCTTTTTGTGACTGCTCTGCTCCTGTCCCTGAGACCAGCTTCCTGGCACGCACCCCAGAACCTTCTCCACAATCCCTATTGGGCAAAACTCCTCACTCCACTCTTCCTCACTGTACAGTTTGCTCAAATGATCTGTTTGGTGCAGAGCCTGATGTTGACAGGGGAACTAGAACAATCCCTGATGGAGCCAAAGATGTCAGCCGGGCTCTTGTTAGGAGCTGGGGAGTCTCAAGGACAGACACCAGCCTGTCTCATCCATGGTGAATCCAGGGCTGACAGAGACACAGAACTTTGGCTCCTCCCTGTCTCCAGGCTCTCAGGCCACAAAGATCCGCATATGGACAAAGGATTCCCACATGCCTCTGCAGACTTCTGAATCCCAGCATCTCAGGAAGCCTGGTGCCAAGAAAAGACTGGTTGCCATCGCTGCCTCGGCTGGCACGACTCCATGGCAACGGTGTCCTCCAGCAATGGGCTGCTGTCCTTTGAATACAGGGGTGACGCCACCACAAAACCAGGGGCATGGTTTTCCATTTGGAAATTTGAGAATGTAAGGCTTCTTGTCACCACACTTTAAAAAATTAGCAATACTGTTGTGCTATTGAATTTCTTTTCTGCTGTACAGTGAATTACATTACCATTTTGGTCGCATTTGTCATCAAAGATGAGAAGCGATCTAACCCAAATGCTAGCTGCTCCTCCCCTGTTTATTTCTGGGTTTTGCAGCTCAGACCTATCTGTGCTTTTCTCCCACGTAATCGCCTCTGCTTCCATGCCACTCGTCCTGGTCGGATCCCAACCGTGGTTCCAAGTAACAGAAACTCAACTCTCTGAAGCAAAAAGTGGGGATTTGTTAGTTTACAAAATCACAAAGTTAGCTTCAGGGTGGTGGTGTCATAGGTCTCAATGCTGCCTCAGAATATTGTCCCTCTCCTGTTGTTATTTGAGTTCTTTCCCTTCCTGTTTTTGATGTCATTTTCATCATTCTATGGCGCCAAAGGGTTAATTAAAAAAAAAAAAAAGCCTCTGTTAGATCCAAGCTTGCCCTGAAGCTGTGAAGCAGTGCTATCTTTTCATTGCATTCATTTGTAATTCTTTTCTGTTGTTGTTGTTGTCAGTACCAGTGATCAAACTCACAACCTCATGCCTGCCAAGCAGGTGCTTAAATCACTAAACCAAACTCCTGGCCCTATTTTCTCAAGGCAGGGTCATACACTATGTAGTTTAGGCCGGCCTTGCTCACGTTGTAGCCCAAGCTGGCCTCGAATTCACAACACCCCACCTACCTCAGCCTCCTGAGTGCTAGAATTAAAGGCATGCACCACCACACCCAGCTCATTTGTAATTCTTTCTATCTCAAAGCTGTATACCACGTGTTCTCCCACCAGATTTCACATGGTTGATACCTTCCCTCAACTTTAAGTTTCAGCTCAGAGGTTACATTTTCCAGAGAGGACTTGGGTTACCCAAAGTTAACCCCTTCCCTACCTTACTACTCCACATCACTACGTTTTGTGTGCTTACAAGATAGAAATGATTGATTCTATTTTATTTTTTTTTTCTGTCTATGCCTGCTTCCTTCTAGAATCTGGATTTATGGTAGCCTTATTCACACCCCTTAGAAACATGGTTGGCATCTAACATGCACTTAACCAATACTTGTTAAATGAGTGAATAGTGGATGAATAAAGAACCGAAATGCTGCTAAGTAAGTCCATAGGATCAGCCTTTATCAGTGGAGCAAGGACACACATTTCCTCCAAGATTTCCCAAGAGTGTACATACAGCTGTCATGATCCCAAGAACACCTGGGGGAGTAACTCCCAGAAATAAATTGTTTCCCAGAGACAGTTCTGATTTCTACAGATGTCAGTGAGCTTCTATTTTTGCTGTTCGGGAACTAAGAAAGTTCTAGAGTTAAGGAAATGGGATGAGCTTGGACTGAGGAATCCTACCTGTCCATGCAGGCTCTGCTACTTAGCAGGTTTGTAGCTATGAGGAAGTCATCACTTCTGTGACCCCCAGTTTTTTGTCTGTAAAAAGATAACAAAAGGAAGGTAAAGAAATTGGAATCTTTATGTATTGCTGGTGAGAATACAAAATGGGTGCAGCCACTAAGGAAGATAGTATGGAGGCATCTCCAAGAATTACAACAACATTATCATAGGACCCAGCAATTTCACTTCAAAAAATTCACCTACAAGGATTAAGATCAGGGACTGAATTATGAATCAGGACTGTCTTCTGGCTATTGTGAATAATGCTGTTACAAGCATGGGTACCCATGTATTTGGACTCTCTAGCTCTTCACGAGAGCCAGATATGTATTTGGATATCCATGTTTATAGCAGCATTGTTCATAAGTAGCAGAAGATAGCTCTGATTCATACTTTGCATGAGAAAGAAATACACTGGGCCTTTTTTCTGCTGGGCTTGTGTTTAGTCTATCCTGACTAACATACTCTTCTTTTGTGCATTGCTGAGTGGATAAAGTGTTGTTTGTACATACCATGGAATATTGTTCAGCCTTAAAAAGGAAGGAAGTAACATATTTTACAACATGGATAAATTCTGAAAACACCGTTAGTGAAATATGCCAGAGAAAAGGACAGAGACTTTATGGAACCTCATATAAAATACTTAGAAGATCCACATTCATAGTGACAGAAAGTACACTGGTGGTTACTGGGCACTGGCAGAAGGAAGGAATGGGAAGTCAGTGTTTAACGGGTGTAAGCTTTCAGGGAGGAATGATGGCAAGTTCTAGGGATGGACAGCAGTGTTGGCTGTGTGACATGTGAGTGCACTTGATGTCACTGAGCTCTGTCCTCAGGAGTCTTTACACGGGACTTAAATGGTAGCCTTAATGCATTTTAATGTGGAATTTCTCCCTCCCTTTCTTCCCTGTCTCCCAGGGGCAGAGACAGCTAGCTGGCTAGTGCGGATTCACTGTAATGGTTTAGGTCTACGATGTCCTCCCCAAAGTCTCATGCATTCGGGGGCAGGGCTTTTGGAAGGTGATTGAATTATGGGAGCACTCCACTTATTTGTGAATTAACCTCTGGGTGTGCCATTGAGAGGCGGGGCCCTTTGGAAGCGGGTCACTGGGACAGTGACCTGAAAGGTGTATCGTCTTCTGTGGAATCACTCTTTGATTTCTGTCCACCAGGATGTGAGCAGTTTTCCTCCGCCAGACCCTTCCACCGTTCCCTTCCAGACTAGTATGGGCTGAATCCCCTGAAAGCCATAAGCCAAAATAAACCTCACTTTCTTTAAGAGCTGTGGGTGTTGGATGTTATGTACCAGTGACTAGAAAGTGACCAAGACACGCAAGCTCTCTTCTTGTTGTGTGAAGCTGTTGCCCTTTCACTTCCCCTGTGTCTGAGCAGGACCATCTGACTGCTCTGGGCAAATGGAATGGTCACTTCCAGACCAAGAAGTTAAGTCACTATTGTGTCTTTCCCCACGACCTGTTTCTTGCTTTCAGTGGCCATAGAGGCCACATATGGAAGATGGCAGTGTTACGAGATGGAAGAAAGTTGGGTTTCTGTGTCCCCATTTGGATACAAGCTACTCAGTCAGGAACCTGTGATTCATATTTCGCATGGGCAGAAAATGCACTGGGCTTACACACTCCCTTACCTTTGTTAAATATTTCTTAGTCCTTTCTGTTTTCCAACCACCATGATGAATATTAGAGACATGAAAACAAAGACAACACAGCCCCTGAACTCAAGGAGCTCACAATACAGAAGAAATGGCAGCATGTTTACATAATTTTACTGCAGAATGTTGTTTCCTCCATGATTGATATGCACAGAGTATCGTGGAAGAGAAGAGTAGGTATGCTACCTGCCAGGGGATGGAAATGGGAGTGGAAAGAATTATTCAAGGTCAAGTAGGGGACAAGAGTCCCAAAGAGATGGGCATGAAGAAAGGTGGAGGTGGAGATATCAAATCCATGGGATGGAAAGTGGATAAAGGGATCACAAACTGAGAAACCTTGATGTATTTCATGTGATTCTATTAGATGAGACGTTCACTCAGAAGACACAATTGTAACAGCCTAAACTGTAATCAGAATTCTATTCATTGGGTGGGATTACAAGCCCTTTAACTCTAGGGAAAAAT
>RJWM01032974.1:0-21015 GCA_004363535.1 Dasyprocta punctata | reverse complement strand
AATCTTTATTTTATTTTTAATATTATTCATTTGGCTGTTGCAATCTTTTCAGAATATAATGTCACCTTGAAATCCTTTTTGAGAATAGCTCCTGTGGTAATATTCAGTATTAAGTGTTACCTGTATAATATTATTTAAAGGGCCAGGAGTTTGGCTCAGTGGCATAAGTGCCTGTCTGGCAGGTGTGAAGCTGTGAGTTCGGTCCCTGGTGCTGAAAAAAAAAAATTTAAAAAATACAATGAGTGCACATTCTGATTACAAGCCCATAGCACCAAATAGATACAAGCACATGCTGGAAGGACACAATCCTCCTGCCCTCTTCCAAGACAATTCTCTGTGATGCTTTTGGATATGCCTTTGGGTGCCTTTGGAAACATGAACTGACAGACCCAGAAGCCAGACAACACTGAGGTACTGTAAAATGTATAGTTCTATTTCCAATTTTTTATATATCATGAGAAACACATCCAACAATCTACACTGAATTAATGCTCTCTGGAAGTTTATAGTGCTGCATTTAAACACTAAATCAAACATTTCCTTGCCATTGTTTTTTCACTGTGGCCCTGTAGGTGGTATTTCTGCTTCATAGCTGTAAATTAAGATGTACCTAAAAGACATTTGGACCTGCTTGTTGTACCAGCTCTACCTCTGCTCTTTCAACAATTTTGTGATCAAGCAGTTCTTGTGCTCTATTATTCCCTTGGATTTGGCATATTATGAAATTTACAATGAGAAGAAATCAATTAGTATCAGAGAATAACATTTTCTTTGTATTTTTTTTAAGGATATTTGCATTTGGAGGCTACCCCTATAAAAGTTAGTTGTCTCTAAATCTTACCCATCAGCTGTTAAGCTATAATATAATTTTGCAACTATTTAAGCATTAACAGGCCCAATGTTACATTTCAATACCTCTTCTCCATTGTTTCTAATTACCATCTATTAGAAGTACATGCAGGGGACCCTGTATGATGAGAATGCTAATTGTCTTGTGTAACACTCAAGTTGTGGTTGTGTTAATGAGATGTAGGCAATTCAAGTTTGACGGAGAACTATTACCATTTTTAAAACTCACATTCCACAGAATGACATTGAAATAAACCATCAGAAATGTTTTCTAAAATGTGTTGATCATTGTTGTTTTTTAAAAAAATTCTTTTTATTTTTAAGTTCCAAAAAGATTTGCTAAAGGTGGGTTGCACAGACTACAGGCAATATTAATCTATCAATAGAGCTCTAGAGTAGATTTATTTGTGCAAGACCTGTTAATTTCTTGACTTAAAATGCAAAGTATTTTATGCTTTAAGTCAAGAAATTTAGCCTCATACTGAAATAAAACGAGATGTTAACAAGCAAGGCAATATACTTTTTCACAAGTAGTAGCAAGGGTCTGATTAGAACTAACATAAATAAGGCATTTCCATGTTAACAAATAGTGAAATGTGTTTAGCTGTAATATCAGCCCTGTGAAGCCATAATTTTCACCTCCTTATTCATATAGATCAAGTGATTTCTTTTACGGTTTCTTTCTGCTGATGTGGCAGCACCGGGCTCCTGAGCAGCCTCTGTGAGTGGCGTGGTGAGCTGTTGATAGCTGTTAGGGGCAGCTGCTTGTCCTGGTCATAATGCAGCTCCTGAATTATACCTCGCCTGAGCTAAATTAGGTATTTACTATGCTCCAAACAGATCGTCGAGCTAGTGAGACTGCATTGTTAATGTTACAGACACGAAATGAGCCGATTGCAATAAAAGCGCTGGCTGCAGCAAGCAGGTGCAGGCTGTGCTGCCCACGGTGTCAGCATCACGGGGAGCCCACCTCCAGGATGTGCTTGGAACCACTGAGACACCTTGTGCCTACCAAAACCAGGAAGCCAGGACACACTCTGCAAGAGAAAGGTGAGCACCGCAGCGCTACACCACTCAGGTGGAAAGTATCATGGTCATTCATTTCATGTTTTGTAAAATTACATGGTTTTGAATTTTATACCACAGCAAAACCTTAGCAGTGCATAATATTCCGAAGTATAAAAGAAATTGCATAGGTTAATTGAACACTTTGAGAACTTGGCTCTTGCCAAAAAAATGAGGCCCCAGAATATATCCAAATTATGATGAGTCACTCTTGGAGGCACTTACAAAGTAGTGACCCAGTGCTATCATTGCAAAGGTGTACTGAAAATGCTTTAGGAAGTACTTATCTACCATTACTAATCTAGTAATGCATGATCTTAGAGTTCGCAAATGCAGACAGATTTTTTTTTCTTAAGTCTGAGTCTTATTTTGTTCTATGAGTCATGTTAAGAACTTCATAGATAAAAAATCTCATTAATCCTTATGAAAATCTTGCAAAGTAGTTATTATATTCAATTTTTCACAGATGAGAAAAAATGAGTCCCAGAGCAGTTAATAAGTAATGGAACAAATATGAAGAGCTGGTAAGTGGAAGAACTAGGGAGCAAAAAAAATATACATCTGCTTTCAGGATCTGAATTCTTACCAGCTGGTTCAAATGCCACCATATTGGTTGGTAGATTTCCCATATGATTCCCTGAGGAAATTAAACCCTACAAAGATGTGATCATAGAGAGCAGTTTTTACTTCATACTTCTGAGAAGTGTATACACATATATACTTTTCAAGAAAAAAAAATCAAACTAAATAATTCTAGATATATAATGAAGTAAGATACTGTCAAAAGTAGTTTTGTTTCCTTGATGGGTGGGTCACAATGAAGCCTAATTAGAACAATGTGTGTTAGAATTCCGAGCTGTGAAATGCATGATACACTCTAGTGGGGTTACACAGAAGAGGGATATGGAAGAGGGTGAGAGCTCCAGGGTCGGAGGCGACACGGGAAAGAACAAAGGCAGTCTTCAGTGTGAGACAGCACAGCAGTGGCCTGAGCACGCACCTCTACTGCTGGGTACCAGCATGGCACCGGTTGCCAGACACTCTGCTACTCACAGTTGGGGAGCAATGAGATTCCTCTGTATGCTCTACCCCTCACTAGAGGGTGTTCTGTGTGGCACATTTCTTTCAAGGCATTCTCTTCTAAATAAAAATTGCATGTGTGTGCATTGCATTCTGGGTCTTAGCATGTATAATGGGTGATACATTTTGTCAACCTGAAAAGTTTAGAAGTTTAACTAAGGGACACATCAGGGGATCAGGGTCCTCAACTGTAAATATACTGAGCCTGTGGAAGAGGACAGCAGGGAGATGGTGTGAGTGCAACACCCACTCCAGGGTGAGTAGCCTGCTTACAATATAAGGGAGGAGAAAAGGCTTGCTCTCCAACGCCTCCTTTTTGCTCTTTTTGCTGTTGCTGTCTTCTGCTACCTTGGAGTGTTGCCCCTGTGCCACACCACCCTGCCTGGGAGCCAGCTGATCATGGACTGAAACCTCCACAAACTGTGAGCTAAATAAACTTTTCCTTCCTTAATTTTGGGTATTGGGTATGTTGTGCCAGCAAAGAGAGAAAAGTAACCAAGACAGCATGCATATGTATTTTAGCTTCCAGTGGATTTCTCACTTTTACTTTGGCAAAAGAGAGTGAATATAGTGAGGGCAGTTTCCCCAAAGAAATCCTTCTGCAGATGATACCACTACAGAAAATCACTTAGAAAAGCAATACATGCTTATAAAACACTCTTGGACCAGTCACATTGGTAGATTGGCTAATATTGTTTGCCAACTAATTCATAAAGATGTTTTGTCTGTTGTCACATCATATCTGTTGGGTACATGGAGAATCATTCATCTTAATTTACCCAGTCAATGATTTCGAATTATTTCATGTCTCACCTTTAAACACTCAAGTTCATACCTTCACCAAATAGTGATACCAGCTGTCTGGTTAAAATACATGTATCTAAATGTCCATAAAAGATTGTGAAGCAATCATGCAAAATCCACCATGACAAATAATTTAATAATTGGAATTTGAAAAAGCAACTGTTTAGAGAAAAATGAAAAGCTTCAAAGCAGCAAAAGTCACATGAAATTTTATTTTCTTCAAACACCAAAGTGGTAAGAATCATGTTTTCACCAACAGCCTGTCAAGGGCTGTGAAGAAGAGTGGGAAGTCTTACTGACTCTGGGCCCCATACCTTCCAGTTCAAGGGAGATAACATTGACAGAGGAACCATCCAAGAGGCCTCAAAACCCCATGAAGAACAAACAGGAACAAATCCTGGAAGACAAGAACAGACAAACTCTCTAACTTTTGTTTTTCTTTTTGAATTTCAGTTCCAATTTGTACACATTTTTGTGACTGGTTTAGCATGTTAGAAGGCAGACCCTAAGGATGTCAGAGACATGGAACTAAATTTCCCCACAACCAAAATTCTTCACCAAGTACAAACTGCACAAAACTAAGACTTCCAGGGTATCTCACAAAAAATAATAAATTAATCAACACTGCAAAGTTATGCATAAAGAGAAGAAAGATTAGCAGCTACATGTGAAGGGAAAAACATTTGCAATACCATTGCAGACAAGTGACCTATTTACCAAAATTAAAAAATGTCAGAAGGAGACAACATAACATAGCATCTCTATAATGTACTAGTGACAATATACACTGTCTGGTTTCCACTGAAAATTACAGAAAAAGAGGAAATTATGCTCCATACTCAGATATAGAGAATTATCAAGAGAAACTGAACCTGAGAAAGTTGTTATGGAGGAAGTAACAAACAAAAACTTCAAAGAAACTATTATGTTTATTTAAACAAATAACTAAAGAAAAACATCCAAAGAATTAAGTGAAAATGTGCTATTAATAAATAAACAAAATGGGGCTCCCAATAAAGACTTGCAGTTTAAAAAATACAAAAACTGAAATCAAAATTTAATAAATGAGATCAGCATTTAAATAGAGATAAAGGAAAGCACAAGTATCAAAGTTGGAGACACATCAAAGAAATTGTCAATACAAACAGGAAGAAAAACTATAGGGAAGAAGTGTGTGCATGTGTTTATGATTGTGTGAGTGTGTGAGTGTGTGTGTGTACGGCAGGTGCAGAATATCACAGAATCACAGTGACATGCACATTAGTAAAAATGTCTTTGCCATAGATACTTTCTTATTCCTAGGCGACAATACCAGGCACCTATAATTTAAATGGGAAGAGTATAATTTGACTCACGTTTCAGTCCAGAACCAGCTGGCTTCAGGGCAGGAAGGGCCTGGTAGAAGAGTCTGGGGGAAGAGAGCCACTCGTGCCATGGCAGCCAGGAAGCAGAGAGGAAAGGGAGGGAGAGGAGGGAGGAGTTGGGAGGAGAGATGCGCCCAGCCAGGTCACATTTCCCAGTGTCCCGCCTCTTCTGATCAAGCCCCGCCTCCTATCGGCAAACCAGCGACAATCACAAAATCGGTTTCTGAAAATCTTGCCTTTGGGCACATGAAGGTGCTGGTGGTCATTCCTGATCTAAACCATAACAGTGCCTTAAGCTAATGAAGACCCTGAAGAGAACTGATGATCAGAGACAAGCCTAGAAAAACAATGGTTAAACAATTTTCAAATTATACAGGGAACATGTAAAATGTGAGAAATGCAATACAGCAGCAAATACGTAATTTGATCCTAAATACTTTGAAGTTGGACACGAAAAGAAAATCTCAAAGCTACCGGTTAATAGTAAAATATAATACAAGAAAATAACAATAAAAATAAATGGCTGCCGGCATCATACTAAATGGACAAAAACTGAAAGCTTTACCTAAAATCAGGAACAAGACAAGGCTGTCCACTATCACCACCCTTATTCAATATACTTCTGGAAACATTAGGCAAAGCAATCAAACAAGAGAGAGAAATAAAAGGAATAAGGGTAAGAAAGAAAAAAATTAAATTATCATTATTTGCAAATGACATGATACTCTACAAAGAACACCTCAAAAACTCCACCAAAAGACTTCTAGATTTAATAACCAAATTCAGTAGCATAGCTGGACGCAAAGTCAACACTCAAAAATCAGTAGCATTCCTGTACACAAGCAACAAACTGAGAGAAAGGGGAAACTGCATCCTCCACAGTAGCTTCCGAAAAATGAAATACTTAGGAATCAATCCAACAAAGGAAGTAAAAGATTTATACATTGAAAATCATGGTACTCTGAAAAAAATCAATGAGGATTTCAGAAAATGGAGAGATATTCCTTGTTCATGGATAGGAAGAACAAACGTTGTGAAAATGGCCATGCTCCCAAAATTGTTACACAGGTTCTACGTAATCCCCATCGAAATATCATTAGCATACCTCACAGATCTAGAAAAAAGATTCCTAGAATTCATCTGGGACCAGAAGAGACCTAGAATGGCAAAGGCAATCCTGAAATTTTTGTATCATTATATTTTAGATTACACGATCAGCTGAAAGTAACCGATTATATGCATGCTGCACAAATTGAATCCTTGGACTTCTCATGGCATAATAGTCAAGTTGCATTTACTTCTGCCTTATTAAAGACAAATTTGAGCATTAATTAGATATATTTTTAGAATCTACGAAGAATGGGACATTTTGTCTTTGCAACAATGTAATCTGAAGGAATATTTTGTCTGAAAAGGTGGCGCAAAACTGGAATCTTACCTTTACTAAGCAAGTCAGGTCCCTCCAGGGCTAAGTCAGGAGATCAGGCCAGAGGTGTGCTCCTGTGAAGGGCGCTTCCAGGGCAGAACAGCAACATGTATCTGTGTCAACGTCACACTTTGGGGGATCTGGTTAAAGGGTAGACTTCAGGCCTCTCACCATATGTCCACTCTTACCCCACCACACACACACACAGGAAAGATGAAGTATAAATACAGCAAATGCTAACTATGAGAGGTGACGGATATGCTAATTAGTGTGATTGTGGTAATCATTCCGCAGTGTATAAATATATCAAAACATGAAGTTGTACACTTTAAATATGTACAATTTACTTGTCAATTATACCTAGATAAAACTGAAAAAAGAAAGATAATGCTAATGAGAGATAAAAAAAGTCACAGAAAAAAACATGAACTCTTTCTGAGGCTGACATGGAAGCCTGGCTGACTGTGAGGGTCCTCCCACAGGGCGAGGGGCTCGCTCTATGAAATCCTAAGGGCTTACGGAGGAAGGAACTGAGGCCTACGGGCTTCCAATGACCCTGGAACGTCATGTCGGGGCTCAGAGGAGATTCAGAATGTCTCGATGTGTTGGCAACACATGATTTGACTTTTAAAAACTCTTAATTTCATTGATGTAAAATGTGCCTCCTGGGGGACGAGGTGGAGCTCAGCGGCAGAGCACTTGCCAAACGCCCATCTGACGCATTCTAACTGTACATTTAACTGCATAATTAAGCACATTCATTCTGCAGTGCAACAAAGTCCTAGAACTTCCTTATTCATGAAGCTAAAGCTCTGTACCTATTGAACAATTCCCATTTCCCCCTTCCCAATCTCTGGAAATCAGCACTCTTCTAGCTCTCTCTGCGTGTTGGATGCCCAAGGATAAATCTTTTGGGGTGACTGTTTCAAGTCCTAACAACTTACACTGAGCTTTCTTTGCCATTGCACTTGACCTCATCAGAGATAAATTGTACTTTAAGGCTCTATATTCACACTCTGAGAATTTGACTAAAAGTTCAATGAGTCAGAGCACATTTGAAAATGTCAACCAGTATCACAGAATTCCCTTTCCGGCTTTTAACTCAGAGAAGCACATATTTACAGTTCCCAAGTAGCGAGTATGGAGGTGTGTGCAACAGAGCCGCAGCAATGGGGCTCCCTCCCGGAGGTGGCTCTGGGTCTGGCAGGACATGCTCGTGAGAAGAGCTGATGGGAGGCTGGGTGCAGCTGAGGACCCAAGGGTGGTTAGTGGGCACCAAGAGCCAAAGAAACATAACATTGTCTTTCATGGAGGGAGAAGACTGCGTTCAGGAGATGAGAGATGACAACAGAGGAGAGGTACAGCTCTCTGACCACTGGGGAGCTCTACATTTAGTGACAGGGACCACTTCAAAGCTCAGACCTTTGCATTTTTCCTGAAAGAGTCAAATTACATTCCATACTTTACCACATCAGTATTTCTCTGACCAATACTGTAACTCCATTAATAAATGTTATCTTAAAATCCAAATGTGATATATATTCATTCATTTCTAATAAACAAAATAAATCAAATGGTCAAAAGGAACATTGGAGAAAAAATGTATCAACCTCCCTCATGGTTGGGGCATTAGGTAGCCATGAAAAATTATTTACAGTTATTTGTAATAAGCTCTAGCCACCTACTCTTTAGTTTTGCATTATTTTATAGACATGGTAGTTAAGGTGAAGCATGTCTTTTGCATGTAAAAAGAAAGAATATTGCATACACAGGATAAAGAGGACAATATGTCACGAAGATCAAATGCACAAGGAATGCTGTTTGAGCAGGGAACCCACACAAGAAGCTCTTGATTCAAAGTAGTGGATTCCATGGGTCTGGTTCAAAGTCTGGAAGACAGTGAAAACTCAAAATTCTGTGATTTGCAAATATCTTTATATAGTGCTTTCCAGTCTTCCCATGTGACTGAATAATCCTAGTGGCAGCTTGTGTTTGAAGTCCTCTTTGCTGTTTCAGACCTGAAAAAGACAGTCCTGAAGGTGGGCACACAGCGGGTCACTTTGGAGGGCCAACCTGTGACACGGCATCAGAGAACGATTTTTTTCCTTGTGTTTTGAACTCCAGCAAGTAATTCAAAGTGTACTGTGTCTGTTTTCCCACTCGTCTCCCTGGGTTAAAAGAAAGTTGTGAAATGCACAGCATCCACTTGTGGGTCGAGGGAAGTGGAGCCTACAGCTTCAAGTAAATAAATATGCTCTCTCATCACCTCCAGAGATGCGATGTTTTTTAGATGCTCAACAGATATCAGCATTCTTAGAAAATTAATCATGTGTTGTTAAGCAGTTGGATAATTAGTCATGTATATTTAAGTGGATGAAAACCAGAAAATAGGAAAATCAATAAATAATGAGAGGTAGTTAAACTGGCTGGGTTCCAAAGAAAATCCATGTCTCTTCTGAAAATGAACCCAAAAGGCCCACTGAGTTATTTTTTATCTACTAATCTGCATTCTCGAGAGGTAGTTTATCATTATCATTTAGTTCAGTATTTAGGGTTGTGGGATATGAATCAAAATTATACTGCATTTAGAAGTTATGATTCTTATATTTTTCTCGGAGGCTTTGCTGTTTGTTTCTCTTGCTTCTGTCTACTTTTTCAATAATGTATGGGATGCCAGCAGTGTAAGGGCAGTGATGGTAAAACAGCTTCAGATTGTTCAGCTCATCGCTTTGGCTTCAGGCAATAAATATTTTATTATAGTTGTCATTTAGGAGTTTTGGCATCACTGGTAAAATATAAGCTCAAATCATAGACACGGTGAATTTCATTGATATTATTGATCGCTGTTACTTCTGACATGTGACAGGACATATTGTTAAAAAATAAGAAAATGTGCACCTTTGTTAAGTATATGGACTAATTGCTGTCTCTCTCTCCCTCTTTCTTCTTCTGTCTTTCTCCTTTTTGCTCCCTTATGGATGTTTCTCATTCTTGCACATTTAACAAAGAATTTCAGGTACCTATCATTACTACAATTGTTGATAAAGCATAAAAAACAGCAGTGTGAAACAATCTAAGTGTGTTCTCTTTGCAAAGCCGTCATTATCATCATGACCCAGGAAGGGCCTCAAGGTGCCCTTCTTTACAGGGGTGAGCTGAGGTGGTTCCTGCAGGCAGAGTGAGGCCGATGTGGCGCTCTGGGTCCTGGGCGGGGTGGGGGAGGCTGAGCCTACCCTAGTTCCCAGCCGTGGGCTTGGGATATTTGATCTATTTTGAAAAATCAAGAATTTACTTAAATCATTGCAATCAGAGGGGTTAATAGTATTTAACCACAAGAATTGGGAAACACAGATACAGGTGAAGTTGAAAGTGGTGGGGAGATAAAATAGTGCAACGAGGATGGCTTTGAAGTGCAGACCAAGAGCTGTCTCAGTCCGCTCAATCCTCTGTCCTAGGCTGTCAGACCCTGGGGCTCATGAGCAACAGATAATTGCTCACCGTTCTGGACCCTGGAAGTCTGAGCTAGGACGCAGTTGGGTCTGGTGAGATCCCACTCTTGACTGCAAACTGCCACTCCCTTTGGATTTTCACATAGCAGAGGAAGAGTGAGAGACTCCTCTAAGGTCCCTGTTGAATGGCTCCCTTATCAATCACGAGCACCCCAAAGGCCTCTCCAGCACTAGGGTACATGGACTCAGAAGGGCACCAACATCCAGGCAAATCAAAAGGGCTGAGCCCATTTGGGCTGTGTCTGAGACCTAGCTATTACAAACTGTGCTGCTGTAATCAGGGGTGCACATATGTCACTATGGTGTGGTGTTTTAATTCTTCCAGGGAGATATGTATTCACAAGTGAAATAAATCAGACAAATGTGTAAACACAGTATTGTCTCCCTGGTGTGAGAAACTGAAAGAGTAAATACCAAAATGCACAATAGATATTGTGAAATGGGAAGAAATTGTTCAAAGGAAAGAGAAACTAGGATAGGTAAAAAAGGAAATAAAGGAAAAGAGAAGGAAAAAAAAAACAAGATAGCTATACTGCTAGTTTCTCTTAGTTCACTGAAAAGAAAGGTTTGTGCTAATAGGATTTGGGGACTTTTTTATGCCCAAATCTTGTACTCTGAATAACTACTTTAAAGATAACAATGCATAATGTATTAACTATTGTTATTCTCCTATTATTCTGTTACAAAATTTTATTCCATTTTTTCCATGAAATTAAAAAAAAAAAGAATTGAGGGAGAATATGCCCATTTGACAAAACAAATATTCTTTAAAATACAAAACAGAGCAAGCAAACAGACAATGAATTTCTGAGGGTCAAGTACTAAAGGGACCCAGCTCCGGAACACCATTTACAGGTGTAAGAAGTTCACAACGATGGCTTCTCGGAAACACCCCACTGACATCTGCTACTCGAGACTGGAGGTCGTATCTCACACAGACCTTTGCAGACTACCCTGAGCACTCGGGGTCTTCAAGTTGAGGGCTGACAACACTTGGAGACACACAATCTTCCTAAGGGGCCCACTCAAGAATGCTTAGAGAAGCAAGCTTGTGAAACTTGGAGTTTATAGATCTGTCTTGCTAAGTGCAATCTACATGGAAAAAAATACTTATAATTCAATCCAGAAATTTGTATAAAACTTTTAAAGCCTTAAAGACACATGAAATGTAAAATCAATTTCATAAGAGTATAATGAGGTAGGGGATCAATAAAGATTTTAAAGCATAAAACACATTACATTAGAGTAAAATAATGTGGAGCAAATGGAAGAGGACTAGAAACAATGCAGAAGAGTCACAACCTACAATTTTCCACTCACAGAGCAAAGAGAACTCATTCCTATTTTTAAATGGAGAATGGTGAGTTTCACTTTGCTAAGGTATTTAAATTTATCTGGATAAGTTTTGAAAAAAAGTTACTATTTTAATTTCAATTGTCAGTATTTCCCTTGTTAGCAATTAGATCCTATGTAACTGCCCCAATTTACTATTAGTGTTTTAGATTTATCAGAAATAGGAATGGCTATGTCATTTTTCAAAACAATTTCACAAGGTACAAGAGAGGAAACCTTGTGAGGACATTGTTGTAGGGAATGACTACATCAGCTACACTCAGTAATAAACATGATAGTTGGTCTCATGAGTAGGTTTGAAGTGTTGCCCAACTATGTGAAAATAATGACAGAAAGCCTGTGTGTGTGTGTGTGTGTGTGTGTGTGTGTGTGTGTGTCTGTGTCTGTGTCTTTGTGTGTCTGTGTGTGTTTGACACAGAGAAAGATAGAAAAAGAGATGTAGGAGAGACAGAAAGAAGCAGAGAAAGAGAGAGCTGAGGGAGACACAGTCAGAGCTGCTGAGATGTGGACTTCAGAGCTCTGCTCCTCTGTGGTGTGGTGTGAGGCTTCACCTAAACAGAGTGGATGGATTGTGCCACTTGGTCATCACCGGTGGATATTTGGATATTTAACTGAGGGGAGCCATCAAGATGGTGGAGCGGTAAGCAGCAGAGAAAGAGTCTCTCTGAGAGTCACTGTCCAGATTCTGGCATATAGCAATGTGAGGATAACAAGAAGGAAGGAAGTCAGTCCACTGGACACAGGAAGGATCTGAGGCATGAACTGAAGCCCGCAGAGAGAGTGAAGAGAGAAACTTCAAAGAAGAAGGAGGTAACTGGCAGAGTCTTCTCCCTGAGTCAGGACTCAGTGTGAGAGGAAAGGCTCAAACCTGTGGACACGTGGTGATGGTTGGTGACCCTGGAGGCCTCTGCAGAGTGACTTGTTAGTGAAGGACAGCGGTGGACATGAAGGACTACACTGGCTGGCTGTGAGTGCTAAGGGTCCAGTTCTTCCATGTGAAAGAGCGATTGACCAGAAGCCATCTAGGTTAGGGCCTGGCTGAGCTCAGAACCCAGAGCAGCTGCTGACTCCATCTAGCAGCTCCCAGCTGGGCTCCAGCCTAAGGAAGACACACTGACAGCTGCAGGATGATGAGTGTGGTCTTGGCCAGAAGATACAGGCTGGTTGCGACTATCATTATCCCACCAAAAAGCTACTGCTGACTTGCTGGGATTGATTGGCATGGATCAGGACTCTGTGTACACACATTGTCTACCAGTGACAGCAGACAAACCTGGAAGAAAGAGAACTATAGGCCATTCTCCCTAATGAACGGAGATGCAAAAATTCTCAGTAAGATACTGGCAAAGAGAATGCAGCAAATCATCAAGGAGATTATACACCACAACCATGTGGGATGGTTCAACATATGTAAATCAATAAATGCAATATACCATATTAACAAAGCCAAGGACAAAAATCATATGATCATCTCAATAGCTGCAGAAAAAGTTTTTGACAAAGTCCAGCATGCATTTATGATGAAAAACCCTGCAGAAAATTGCAATAAATGATCTTTATCTCAATCTGATAAAAGCAATCTATGACAAACCAACAGTCAAATTAAAAAAACTGAAAGCTTTTACTCTAAGATCAGGAACAAGGCAAGGATGTCCACTGTCTCCACTCTTATTCAACACAGTCCTGTAAACTTTAGCCAGAGCAGTTAGACAAGAGAAAGAAATGAAAGGAACAGCAATACGAAAGGAAGAAGTCAAATTATCATTATATGCAGATGGCACGATACTTTACACAGAAGACCCCAAAAGCTTCACTAAAAAACTACTAGATTTAATAAGCAAACTCAGTAGTTTAGCTGGATACAAGTCAACACTCAAAAATCAATAGTCTTCCAGTAAATGAATGACAAACTCACTGAGAGAGAAATTAGGGAAACAACACCTTTCATAGTAGTATCGAAAAAATATGAAATACCTAGGAATCAATCTAATGAAGGATGCAGTAAGCCTCTACTTAGTAAACTACAGTACTCTGAAAAAGGAGATTAAAGAGAATATCCGAAAACGGAAAGCTATTCCTTGACCTTGGGTAGGGAAAAAATAGAGTGAAAATACTCATACTTCTAAAACTGTTATAGAGATATAATGCAATTCTGATCAAAATTCCAACCACTGTCTCACAGACTTTGAGGAAACAATCCTGAAATTCATTTGGAGTGAGAAGAGACCTAGAATGGCAAAGGCAATTCTGGGCGACAAAGGCAACACCAGGGGGCATCACAATTCCTGACTTGAAATTATACTATAAAGCTTCTGTGATAAAAACAGCATGGTACTGGGGGGCAGACTCAAAGGTCAATGGAACAGATTAAAAGATGCAGAAACAACTCCAGACACACTCAGCCGCTTTATCTTTGACAAAGGTGCCAAACACATTCACTGAATGAAAGATAGCCTCTTTAATAAATGGTGCTGGAAAAACTGGTTATGCACATGCTGAAGATTAAAATTAGACCCATATCTTTCACCATGCATTGAACTAAATTTGAAATGGATCAGAGATCTAAATATTAAAACAGAAACATTAAATCTGCTGGAAGATAGAATAAGTAAAACTCTTGAAGACATCAGTGTAGGTAGAGAGTTCATGAACAAAACCCAGACTGTGCCAGGGATTTACCACAGCAGCATAAGCTCCTGCCTGGCAAGTGTGAGATCCTGAGCTCGACCCCAGGTTCCAAAAACAAAAACAAAAGCAAACATAAAAAATCCAGACTGCATGGAAATACTACAAAGAATCAACAACTGGGATCACATCTTATTAAAAAGCTTTTGCAGAGCGAGAGAAATCACCAACAGAGTGATGAGCCAAGTCACAATGTGGGAGAAACTGTTTGAAAGCTGTTCCTCAGACAAAGGATTACTTTTGAGAACATATAAAGAAATTTAAAAACTCAGACTTCCCAAATTTAAAGACCTAATCCAAAAATGAGCATATGAGATGAACATACACTTCTCAGATGAAGAAATGCAAACAGTAAATAAATATATGAAAAAATGTTCAACAGCACTGGTCATTTCAGAGATGCAAATTAAGACAATACTGAGATTCTATCTCACTACAGAAAGAATGGCTATCATCAAAAAATCAACCAATAACAAGCGCCGGAGGAGCTGTGAGGAAAAAAGGAATCATTCTCCACTATTGGTGCAACCACTGTGAAAATCAGTACGGAAATTCCTCAAAAAACTAGTATTAGTGGTCCCATTTGACCCAACTACCCTTTCTGGGTATTTTCCCAGAAGAATTAAAAACATCATACCACAGATGTATATGTGCAGCTATTGCAGTGTCAAGACCTTGGATACAACCCAAATGCCCATTGAACAAGGAATGGATAAAAAAGATGTGGTCTTTTTATAAAATGGTTCTACTCATCAAAAAGAATAAACTGGAGACTTTCATAGGAACTCGAGACCATACTCATGCGTGAAATAAACCAGATGCACTTGTGCATACATTGTATTATCTCCCTAGTGTGAGAAGTTGAAAGCAAATAAGATCCAAAATGTATAATAAATATGGTAAAATGGGAAGAAACTATTCAAAAAAAAAAAAAGAGAAACTGGGTTGGGGGAAAGGAGAAAAGAAGTGAAAAACAAAACAAAACAAGAAAAAACAGTATAACTGCAAATATATACACAAAATAGTTAAGATAATTATACTACTAATTTCTCTTAGTTCGTTGAAAAGAAAGGTTTGTGCTGATGTTGTTCAGACAATTAAATGTCTATATGTTGTACTCCAAGTTACTAATTTAAAGATAACAGTATGCAAAGTGTTAAGTATTGTTTCCCTCCTATTATTTTATTTTGAAATTTTGTTTTACATTTTTTCTCTTTAAAATAAAAAAAAATTAAATGAACTCATATTAAGTGAAGTAAGCATTTCAGTTCTGCTGTTTCATTGGTTAATGTTAAGACCTCAGTACAGCCACAGCTTAGTCTGCCTAGGAGCTCAGTACCTGAGCTCATGGACAATAGAACCCTTGTGTCATCACAGACTTGCAGACAAGACCTTTTCTTTTCCTTTTCCTTTTCCTTTTTTCTCCTTTTCCTTTTTCTTTCCTTTTTTCTTTTTTTCTTTTTCTTTTTTCTCCTTTTTCTTTCTTTTTTTCTTTTTTCTCTTGTCTTTTCTTTCCTCCCTCGCTGCCTTCCTCCCTTCTTCCTTTCTCCTCCTCCTCATCTTCCCTTCCTTCCTTCTTTCCTTTCTCTCTTCTCTGGGGATTTTGCCAGGGTGACTCCATGCTGAGCTCTTACACTGAGCTGCAAACCCAGTCCCACTGCAAACCCTTTCACGGCTTGGAGAGCACCTGAAGCAGGGCGTGTTGCATAAATATCACTTTTCTCAAGTGCCTCTCCCCCAGGTTCTGGTGGCAGGCACTTCTGCTTGTGTCACATAGCACAGGGAGTGTCTGGCTCACCCGGGGGTGAGTTATGGTTTCCCGGCCAGCTGGAGGGGTGGTGTGTGTGGTGAGCTCTAAGGAGAACGCGGGAGATAGATACCTGAGCAGATCTGGAAGCTGACTTAGCCACATGGATCAAAATTGCACTTTTCCTTGGGCCTTATCTTTATAGAATAATATTGCTGAGCATATCACTTTTTTTCTTAGAATCAGAAATACACATTAATCTTCAACATTTGTACTCTATTCTTCACTTTTACAGATAATTCTTTTGTTTTTATTAAAGAATGTTCTTTGAGTGAAACTTTTCTTAGGTTAAAGGTAGTATGCCAATTTGACAGAAATTATACTCTTCTGTTAGAAAATTTACAACTTTGTGTGAATTATTATGAAAATGAGCTACTTCTTAATATTTCATAATGATGCTCCTGATTTTGTAAGGCATATATGAATTTAAATAATTTGCTGAGTGTACTAGCAGTGTCTTCAATGAAAAGTTTTCACAAGTCAGAAAAATACAACTCTAAAAATGTTATATTAATATATTTAATAATTAGAAATTTTTGTAATTTTATACATAGAAAATTAATATAAAAACACATTTGATTCATGGTACTGAAAACTTCTATTGACTTATGGTGAGATAAATACATAGTTTCATTTATCCCAAAGGGGGAGTATTGATTGAGGTTATTAAGGTCAATATTTATCTCAAGTGAAAAATAAATCTTGATTTTTTTATTGAGTCGGTATGTCAATACATGATTCATTACGAAGGCTCTAAAAGTGAACTGTAGTCATATGTTAATATTTTCTGCCAGCATAAGGACTTTGGCTGGGGCCCACTCTTTCTCAATAATAGCAGGAGAAACGGGATCTACAGAGCTGGGGCCGGTGCAGTGCCCATCCACGGGCCCACACCCCTTTTCCTCATCTTTTCCGTCTTTTCTGAAGGAAGCAGCTTGCGCCCACCTCAGTTTTAACTCTTTATTTTTAGTGTGAAAGAAGCAGCTATTAAATTTGTGAAAAAGAAAAGCCCCCCTGCAGTGATGCACCGGCCCTTGGCCTCCGGGGCCTCTGGGAGGCTCGCTGGGAGGCTGCTGGCTGCCCACGGGGTGAAGGTGCCCTGAGGGTCTGCGCCTCTCAGTCCTGAGAGCTGAGTCACACCCTGGCCATGACGATGGCCGATCCTCAGCGAGACGTGGAGCCAGGGGCTGGATGCCTCCTGCTCGACTGCTCAGTGTGTGTGTGTGTGTGTGTGTGTGTGACCGTGTATGCATGTGGGTGTGCTGCGTACCAAGGGGTTCAGGAGGATTGAAAAGTCTTCCTGTTTGTCCGTCCGCTTGCTTTTGGGGGTGGTAAGGTAGAATGGCTCGGAGACACAGCGATCCCCTCCCAGTGCCTGCTGGGTCCTCCCTGTGAATCACATCAGCGCTATCTACACAGATTTTTTATTGCCAATACTGGGGACCGACACGCTGCTGGGGATTCTGGAGCAACAGCTCTTAGCCACATCTGGTGACTTTGCCAAGAGGCCAGCCTTGGCCCAGTTCATGCGCCCAGGACGCTGCGGGCTCCTCAGCGACCTGCAGGGCTCCCGGTGGGTGTCATTCAGGTTGCACGGCTTATCCCAGAGTTGGCAGAAGGGGCTTCAACAGCTTGTGGGAGCTCGACCTCTGACCTCTGTGTAATGTCCCACCTTGTGCTCTGTGGTCCTCTAGTCCCCCAACTCTGCTGAGATCTGCTGAAGTCAGTGGGTGTTTTGCTATAAGTTTGCTCTCTCATAATCTTCAAGTCAGTTGCCAAAGGGAAAACCCAACCTCTTGCAGAATTCTAATGTCCTGAGACCCACGAGAATCCGTGGTGCTCTGCTCAAAGTCTTGGATGAGGCAAGAGCGCAGTCTTAAGCAGAAGGTCTGAGGTGGACGAGCACAGATGGACGTCTAGAATGATCCCAGAATAAAGGAGTCGACCTGTCCCAGTTTGCCCAGAACTTTCCCTTTTACAGTTGAAATTCCTGTGTCTTGGGAGAGCCCCCAGCCCCGGGCATTTGCCAAGCTGGTCACCATGCCAGAGTGTGGCCACGTGGTGCTGCACAGGAGTGCTCAGTGGAAGGCCTCCTGCACCGAGGAGCCAGGCCGGGACACAGCCATGGCAGCCAGCCCGTGGCACCCTCCTCCTGGCCCTGCTCAGGGGCCCAAGGGTGGAGCAGCCCTGCCCGAGGACAGAACACCGACATGAGGGTGGTCAGAGGGCTCAATGGCTCTGTCAGAGTCCAGTTTGCCATCAGGACAGTCAGTGTCCAGGGCTCAGAGTGGAGCTGCCGAGAGCTCACATGTGCTCCGGTGGGATGCTGGGGACACCAACTCCTTCCAAGACAGGGCGCTGGCCATCTCTCCCTGGCCAAGCCCTGACCC
Source organism: Dasyprocta punctata (assembly GCA_004363535.1). Taxonomy (NCBI): domain Eukaryota; kingdom Metazoa; phylum Chordata; class Mammalia; order Rodentia; family Dasyproctidae; genus Dasyprocta; species Dasyprocta punctata. Next base: position 2,683 of record RJWM01032974.1, on the reverse strand, counting down.
TTGACTCGGATTTGTCTCCTCTTCCCCCAGCAAGTCCGTGTGTGTTCACTGGATTCCTAAGCTGAGCACTGGCTTTTCCAGAGAAAGGCCCAGCAAGGCTGTGGCCAGGGGAGATGCAGGCAGGGCGCCCTCTACAGCCGGCGTCCATGAGGTCAGGAAGGGGACCCACAGGACCCAGTACCCAGGGCTCTGCCCTCCGCCAGCCAGACCAAAGCTGTGGGCCAATGAGAGCAGTGGAGATCACTGGGCCGGATGCAGCAGGGTTGGCAGATTTCAAAGGTGAGGTCCTGGCTGTGACCCCGGAGAGCCCAGGCGGGGCAGGTGGCACAAGTTCAGCCCTCCTGGGGCCGGTGCTGCTGTGCTTTGCCTGCATGGGCCCCACCCACACCTGGCTTTCCAGCAGTCCGCACAAATGGTAACTCACCTCCCAGAAGAATTTTCAGTTCTGTTTTCCACAAGTCAACCTATTTCATTCAGACAATCAATGCCAACACGACGGCAGGCGTGTCTACTCTGAGTTCTCAGATGTCCACAGCCCCTCGGAAATGTAGGCTCTCAAGTCGCACCCCGGAAGATGCAGGTCCTTCTCATGTTCCAATCTGCCCTGTGACCCTGCGTGGACACCGAGCAGTCATCTCTGCAGGCTGCTGGGCCAGAGAAGGCACCGCTTCTGTTCCAGAGGGGAGCAGCGCTGCGCAGTGCACGCGCCTGAAAGGCCACACCCCTCCCCCATAACGGGACATTATTCATTTAGAAGTTTCTTTTGTAAACATTTTTTCCAATAAACAAGAGTTTTTTTTGTGCTTAATGCACAGGTAGGAACATATAAACAAGCTGCTTAACTCGACTGAGCTCATCAATTTCGGTGCTCTGCCTCTCCCCTGACAATACCTAATTGCTTCTGGGGTTCGCCTTAATATTTCGTCTTACAAAGTGTCCCACTGGCTCTGTGGAATGCTTATTGTTCTGTTTATGAAAAACTGCTTTCTTATGTCTGATTTGAATTTTTTGTTAGCTTGTATTTAAGCCCTCTGGCACTATCATCTATCAGCGTCTAGTAGAGATTATCTCGGAGGAATTGCTGGCTCACGAAGTCTATGCTTCCTGTGAATTAGTGTGGTTTCCCAGGCCACTTCTCCATTCCTGGCAGTGCACGCCAACTTCTTTGTTTTTCTTAGTGAAAAACAAAATGCCTTTTATTACACACCGAGTGGTACGCCTAGCTCGCAGCCACGCTTGGAGTGAAAACCACCATTGCTTATTTCAATGTTAATTTCTTCTCCTTCCCAAATTTTAGCTTGCTGCATCCCTGCACACGGATAGTCCAGTTTCTCAGCCTCCCTTGCTATGCCGTGGCCATACGCTAACTGAAAGCCATGGCACTGTATCTGTAAATGTTGACTTGAAACACCCTCCTTAAAACCACTGATGGACAGGCTTTGCACCTTCCTCATCGTTTCTGTTTGACTGTTTACATTGTGGATAAAAGGCAGGAGTCTGTGAGTTACAGTGTAAAGGCTGGCACACTCGCAGCCATGTATGACTATGAGAACAAGAGTCTGGCCCAGGAAGGCCAGGCGGGAGCTCAAAGGCTCAGTATCCTCGCGTCTTAACACAGGTCCTGCGTGACTCTCAGGAAGTATCTTTTCACAGTCTCATAAAAATTAGCCAAATGTTTATTCTATACTTGTGTCACACTTGTTGTAGAGAGCCTCAAAAGCCGCTGAATTCTAAATGGCACTTAGATAAGTTTATTATATTTTTCTCAGGTCAGTGGGACAGCACAGGCCTGGATGTGTTACCCAGCACCACGTCTACTGCTGCAGGCCTTCTGGGACTTCTGCTATCAGCGGTCTCCAGCGCTGTTCAAGCAGTGTGGACGCTTCAGCTCCCTCGGTCCCTTAGTCAGTCCAAACATCTGTCTCTGCTTGGAACAAAGCCAGATCGGGGTAATGCTCCCAACACAAAGCAGGCATTTGAGGATCAGGGGCGAATACCGCTGGCTGTCTCCAGCTCGTCTGCTGCTGTCCTTACTGATCCCTAGGCATTTTGGTTAAGGGTGTCTCGCCCAGAATCTAATGCTCCCAGCGAAGGAGCATTGCCACAGTGAAGCCCGCTGGGGGCCCAGGAGGACGCCGGTCACTTTACCCGGTCATCTCACGCCGCTGCACTTCCTGCAGCAGGGGTTCCTGGCGGGACTGTGAATGGCGATGCGGGCTCCTCCCCACGCCAGCCGCTCTGGGGGGCAGGAGCCCCTGAAGCCTGGGATCCACATCGCAATCTGGGATTCACCCTTCCCCAAGGCCCTTTGGCTCTGCCTCCTCTTCCTCTCTCTCTCTTGCATAGTTAGTTTTCTGATGGAGCTACCTAAAACTGTCATACTGATTGAAAAGCACATGGACTCTATTTTCATATCTGAAAGAGTTTATCGTTTTGTGGGCCACAGTGTGCCTTCTTTTCTAAGGTAGTAGCCCTCCTGGGGAACGGTGTGTGTGTCAACCTGGCAGCTTCCTCCGGGAGCACCGGGTTGAGGAGTTAAGCAGGCGTGTTAAATTAGTCAAGGGTCAGGGACAGTCACCCGGTGTTTTATGTGCGTAATTGGATTAGAGAAGAGGTCACCTAGCACCACATCGCATTTGTCAGGCAGAAAACTGAGGCCCAGGAGGCAGAGCGATGAAAGTCT